>LKNJ01001640.1:89507-101679 GCA_002120245.1 Maccullochella peelii
AGCATCCCATAGAGGCCCTGCATGCAGAATTCTGTAGGTCCGTATTAAACGTGCAAAGAAAAACACCAACCAATGCATGCAGGGCAGAATTAGGCCGTTACCCATTGATTATTAACATTAAAAAAAGAACACTTAAATTTTGGTTACATCTCAAACGGAGCCCCCAAGACACACTGAGTTTTCAGGCACTACAAACCCAAGAACTGAACCCCCAAAAGAGTCCCTTCTGTCAGCTGGTCCTGAGACTCACTGATCAAATAACACCCAACACTTTTCAGCCTCAGACCACCTGCTTTCCAACCACTGATCAGAGTAAATCAAATGATTAAATTAACAAAAGATGCCTATCTGGAACACTGGACCAATCAAACCAAAACCCAAAACAAAGTGAACTGCTATCTGGCCCTAAACCATGAATACAGATTGGCAGAGTATCTCTTTACTGTCAGAGGTCCAAAGCAGAGACAGATCCTGACCAAATACAGGCTCAGTGACCACAGTCTAGCCATAGAGAGAGGATGACACAAGAAGTCCTGGCTACCAACAGAGGAAAGAGTCTGTGGTCACTGCACAACAGGTGAGGTAGAGACAGAGACGCACTTCCTCTTAAAGTGTGACAGATACAGTCATGTCAGAGAAGAATACTTTAAGAAATTTAATTTATCAATCCCCAACTTCACAGATCTCGCTGACAGTGAAAAACAACAGATTATATTAGGAGAAGGACCTGCAGCAGACCGAGCTGGCAATATTGTCTTGGTTACACCAACATCAACACACACACACCAACATCAACATACACACACACCAACATCAACATCAACACGCACACACACACCTACACTAATGCACACACCAACCTTCAACACACACTTCCACAGTCTCACATACGTGTATTTAAGGTTTTTTATTTTCTTAATGTTTATTTTTATTAAACTTGTTTATGTCTTTTTTTTTTTATTTTATTATTAGGGCCCGAGCACTGACTAGTGCAAGGACCTATTATTTTTCGAAGGATTATTATTATTACGATAATTAGGGCCCGAGCACTGACAAGTGCAAGGACCTATTGTTATTCGAATGTTTATTATTACAATAATTATTGTACGCATTTGACTGCAAAATTGAGGTGCTAGACATGCTCAAAAACTCATGAAAATTGGCATACACGTCAGGCTTGGCGAAAATAGTGATCTGATATAGGTTCTGTGCATGGGGGGGTGGGATAAAAAGATAGCGCCCCCTACAATTTTCAAAACAAAACCCCCCCACTTTCGGTTTCATGTTTACCAAACTTGGTATATTTATGTATCTTGTCCAGACTTTGAAAAAAGCCTCTTGGAGGTATACCCTAAACCAAACAGGAAGTCAGCCATTTTGTATTTTATGTCAATTTTTAAGCAATTTTTGTCATATTTTGCCTGTCTATGAAATGTATCTCCTCCTACAGATTTGATCTGATCGACTTCAAAATTGGCCAATACCATCACAAGGTGTTTGGGATCCAACGATACTCAAAGCTTGCGTTTTCGTCGAACAGTGTTGCCGTGACAACGCATTCCTTACCATTAAACAGGAAGCAGTTTTTTTAGGGCCAGGGATGCTTCAAAACACATGAAACTTGCTACTCAGTGCCTTAACAGCTTGTTGATGCTTCACGGTGAAGATTGTGAGTTTTCATCAAATGGCATTTCGCATTTCGCCGCCAAACAGGAAGTGTACAATATAAACTCGGCTCCATATCGTCTGATCTTCTCCAGATTTCACGTTTCATAACATCCCCGTTGTTCATGCCTCACTATGACAATTGTGACTCTTCATCAAACGGCGTTGCCGTGACAACGCATTCCTCTCCATGACACACAAAGCTCATTTGTTGGGGCCAGGGATGCCTCAAAACTCATCAAACTTGCCACCCAGTGCCTTAAAACCTTATTGATGCTTCACTGTGACTATTGTGAGTGTTCATCAAATGGCGGTCGGCGTTTTACCGCCAAACAGGAAGTGCTTTTTAAAGGGACTTTACATTGTCCAATCTTCTCCAAACTTACCATACTTCATGAGAATACCGGCCTGAAGACATCTATATGCTAATATTAGGTCATAGTCATAGCGCCTCCTATTGACAACAGGAAATCACACTTTTCAAAGTGTGACATAGTGCGTTGAGCAGAACGTCAGATTTGGTCAGCAGTGCCTTAAAACCTTCTTGATGCTTCACTGTGACTATTGTGAGTTTTCATCAAATGCCGTACGGCGTTTTACCGCCAAACAGGAAGTGCTTTTTAAAGGGACTTTACATTGTCCGATCATCTCCAAACTTACCATGTGTCATGACTAGACCGACCTGAAGGCATCTATATGCTAAAATTCAGTCATAGTCATAGCGCCATCTACAGACAACAGGAAATGACAATCTCCACTGCAGACTCTCTGCTCTTCTGCATGTTTGTGTGTGTCTGTGTGGGAGAGCTGAGCTCTATGGCGGATGCTGCACGCCCCGACGTGCGCAGGAGTGCGAGGGCCTATCAACGCTGCTTGCAGCTTTAATTAGGGCCCGAGCACCGACCTCGGTGTGAGGACCCTATTGTAACTGAAGGAATTATTATTATTAGGGCCCGAGCACTGACAAGTGCAAGGACCTATTGTTATTCGAATGATTATTATTAGGGCCCGAGCACCGAAAAATTCGGTGCAGAGGACCTATTGTTATTGTAAGGATTATTATTAGGGATTTTTAAAATAGCGCCCCCTACAGTTTTAAAAACAAATGCCCCCCCCTTTCGGTTTGTCCTATATGCACCAAATTTGGTAGCTGTATGTATCTTGTCCAGACTTAGAAAAAAGCCTCTTGCTGGTATACCCTAAACCAAATAGGAAGTCAGCCATTTTGAATTTCACGTGAATTTTTATCCATTTTTGTCATATTTTGCCTCTCTATGAAATCTATCTCCTCCTACAGATTTGATCGGATCGACTTCAAACTTGGCCTAAACCATCTCAAGGTGTTTGGGATCCAACGATACTCAAAGTTTGAGTTTTTGTCACACGGCGTGGACACCACGTGTCCACCATTTTCAGCTTATCGCCACCAAAGAGGAAGTGCTTATTTAATGGACTGTACATTGTCCAATCTGCTCCAAACTTCACATGTGTCATGACACTACCGGCCTGAAGCCATCTATATGCCAATATTCTGTCATAGTCATAGCGCCACCTGTTGACGACAGGAAATGTCGTGTTTTAGAGTCTGACATAGTGCTCGTAGTGGGTTGAGCAGAACAACCTCAAACTTGGTCAATTAAGCCTCAAGTAGTTGATTATGCTTTACTGTGAATATTGTGACATTTCACTAAACGGGTGTCGCCGCCACACCATGGCGAATTCCAATGTATCATCATGAAAACATAAACTGTTATAACTCGGCTCCATATCGTCTGATCATTTCCAGATTTCATATGTTTCATAACATTCCCGTTGTTGATGTTTCACTGTGACAATTGTGACTTTTCATCAAACTGCGTTGCCGTGACAACGCATTCCTCGCCATGAAACAGGAAGCAGTTTTTTGAGGAGCCAGGGATGCTTGGAAACTCTTAAAACTTGCCACCCACTACTTTAACAACTTCTTGATGCTTCACTGTGACAATTATGAGTTTTCATCAAACAGCGTTGCTGTGACAACGTATTCCTCGCCATGAAACAGGAAGCAGTTGTTTTGGGGCCAGGGATGCTTCAAAACTCATGAAACTTGCTACCCAGTGCCTTAACACCTTATTGATGCTTCACGGTGAAGATTGTGAGTTTTCATCAAACGGCGTTTGGCGTTTGGCCGCCAAACAGGAAGTGCTTTTTAAAGGGACTTTACATTGTCCGATCTTCTCCAAACTTACCATGTGTCATGACAATACCGGCCTGAAGGCATCTATATGCTAAAATTAGGTCATAGTCATAGCGCCACCTATTGACAACAGGAAATCACACGTTTTCAAAGTGTGACATAGTGGGTTTAGCAGAACGTCAAATTTGGTCAGCAGTGCCTTAAAACCTTCTTGATGCTTCACTGTGACTATTGTGAGTTTTCATCAAACGCCGTATGGAGTTTCGCCGCCAAACAGGAAGTGCTTTTTAAAGGGACTTTACAATGTCCGATCTTCTCCAAACTTAGCATGTGTCATGACTAGACAAACCTGATGGCATCTATATGCTAAAATTCATTCATAGTCATAGCGCCACCTACAGACAACAGGAAATGACAATCTCCACTGCAGACTCTCTGCTCTGCTGCATGTTTGTGTGTGTCTGTGTGGGACAGCTGAGCTCTACGGCGGATGCTGCACGCCCCAACGTGCGCAGGAGTGCGAAGGCCCATCAACGCTGCTTGCGGCTTTAATTCTTATGATTATTCTAATCTCATTATTATTTGACGCTTTGGCAATATTGTCACTGTTACATTCATGCCAATAAAGCTATTTGAATTGAATTGAAAGAGAGAGAGAGAGAGAGAGAGAGAGAAAGAGAGAAAGAGAGTGAGAGCAGGAGGAAAGAGAACATACAGTAGTACAGCACAGCACAGTTCTACATACAGATGTAAAGTAATAGTAGTGGTAATGGTATTGATGTTAATATTAATACAAATAATACTAACAGCAATATTATCATAGTAATACTAATAATAAGACCAATAACAACAATAGCAGCAGCGGCTGTTGAGCAGGAACACGGGGGCAGGAGGTGGCCCGCAACCACAGGTCCAGACTCTACAGCTCCACAACCACAGATCCAGACTCCGTGACTCCAGAGGCAGAAACACTCGTAGAAAGCAACAGAAGGAGAGAGACAGAGGAAAGAAAGGAAAGCAGTCAAGTTAGTAACAAGCATTAATGGGATAAGAGTGTGTACAGATGGAGAGGGAGAGGAGGAGAGAGGAGCTCAGTGCATCATAGGAAGTCTCCCGGCAGTCTAGGCTATCAAAGAGGAAAGCCTACTCTTAAATGTGAGGAGGGTGTCTGCCTCCCGCACACAAACTGGGAGCTGGTTCCACAGAAGAGGAGCTTGATAGCTGAAGGCTCTGGCTCCCATACTACTTTTAGAGACTCTAGGAACCACAAGGAACCCTGCATTCTGGGAGCGCAGTGCTCTAGTGGGGTAATAGGGTACTATGAGCTCTTTAAGATATGATGGTGTCTGACCATTAAGGGCTTTGTAGGTGAGAAGAAGGATTTTAAATTCCATTCTGGATTTTACGGGGAGCCAGTGCAGAAAAGCGAATATGGGAGAAATATGATCCCTTCTCCTGGTTCTTGTCAGTAAACGTGCCGCAGCATTCTGGATCAACTGGAGCATCTTAAGGGACTTATTGGGGCAGCCTGATAATAGGGAGTTGCAATAATCCAGTCTAGATGTAACAAATGCATGGACTAGTTTTTCTGCATCTTTTTGAGACAGGATGTGCCTGATTTTTTCCAATGTTATGTAGGTGAAAAAAGGCAGTCCTTGAAGTTTGTTTTATGTGGGAGTTGAAGGACATATCCTGATCAAAGATAACTCAGAGATTCCTTACGGTGAAGCTGGAGGCCAGGGCAATGCCATCTAGAGTAACTATGTCTTTAGATAATGTGTTTCGGAGCTGTTCGGGACCAATTACAATAATTTAATAAGATATAGGACGTAAATCATAGAAATCATGACGGACTATATATTCCTAGACAGACTGTAAATCAAAATTAGACTGGAAATGTAATTTTCTTCTCCAGCTGTACATATTATTTTAATATTGCAAATAGAAATCCCAGAAACATGACTTCAAGGCTTCACTGAGAGCTTCTGAGCAAGACTGTTCTCAGCTTAGCCCGCTGGGTTGTAGAGCCTGGAGACATAAAGGAATATCAGTCTTTTCTCTATCCTCAAAAAGTAAGACTCATATGTGCCCCTGAACAAGGCCCTTTCTCATTTATCTGCTCCACTGGCACTGCTCAGTACTCAGTGCTGTTCCTCCTTACACTACATGTGCAGTTTGCACTAAATTATGCCTAATTATTGTCCATATAACAAATTATATAACACACTAACTCCTGCACAGCATGTCTGCAGCAAGCTACTCAGATTCTGGTGGCAGCAACCTAAAATGTACAGGTTTGTATTATAACCCCTGCTAAACACATCCCAACACATGTATGTCGGTACCATCAGGGAGCTGCCCAGTCCATCCACAGCCTCTGGGGCCTCCCACAGCTAATGTTAGCTGAAGTATAGATCTCCTGGTCAAAGTGAATCCTAAATCCCAAAGATAATTAAACAGGGTTGTTCTCTGAGAGCTAACCGGTATTTGCTGGTTCACTAATCAATATATTTAACACTGAATTAACAATGAATGAAATGACTAATGTGAAGGGGAAGTTAAAAAAAAAAATGAAAGAAATATCACTGGCATCATTAGCTCACTGTTTTTGGTTTTCAGCAGATTATATGGAAGACCGAAACTGCCATAATCAAAAATACATGAATAAATTACTCAATAAATACAGAAATATCAATTTATGTCAAATTTGATCAATTCATTAATATATAATATTTTTGGTACATTTAATGGCATATTAATTTATTTATTTATTCATTTATTCATATATTAATTTATTTTTGATTATGGCAGTTTCAGTCCTCCACACATTTCTTCTGTCAGCAACAAAAGCTCGGATACACCCGCTGTACTCCACCTGGCCAGTGTCAAATGGTTAGACAGACACAGTTAGCGACTAGCTGGTGAAGAAAGTGGAACATATAGCAGCTAAAGAAACAGATTATTTCCCTCAGTTGGTGGAGAGTGAAACAGGGGAGTGAAAATTGGATTAAGATTGATCAGGGAGCCAGAGATGTGCCTCTAAATGAATGCTTATGTTGTCTGCTGTCTGTGTGGTAAATCAGAGCAGTGTGTCTGTCAGCCACTGTGAAAACAACATTAACACACTGCACAATTAAATGATAAGGCTGGTGAAGTTCAATATTTTTCTTATTGTCAACAAATCCCATGAAAAGACAAAAAACCAACAGTGAATGTATCTACTAATATAAGTATTGTGTGTGTATCACAGCCTGATATCTCTTCTTCCTCTGTGCCATAGAGCTCCATTGTTGCTCCAAAAACTATTAAAAACACAGTGAGCCACACTGTTCCTTCATCACCATGAACACACACACTGTAGTTTATTTGGACTCAACCCCACACACACCGTCCTACTGCCCCAAATACTCACTAGAGCACCAAATGTGGATTAATCCGCCGCTGAAAATAGTCCCCAACAAATGCACTATTTCTGCTGTTTGAGTAACGTTTGCTAAAAACTGCAGTGAGCAGCTGTTTTAGAAAAGTACTGAGCCTTTTTAAAAATGAAACTTATTATTTATTGAGACTTATGTTTTCATTACAGGGATTAAGCTTGGAGAGATCAGATAATGCTAGCATGTTCCTGGTTTGCTAGCATGTTAGCTATGAACTCCCCAGCTGCAGTAGTTCACCAAACTATCTAGTGTGACACCTTGTTGGTTTTGGTCTTTTCGTGGGATTTATTGACAATCACTTGGTAGCTGTTGATCAAATGTTAAATAATTTTTTGGTTGGCTGGTTTTGTCATGTGTGCTGATATCTAAAGCAAACACACCTACAGTTTCGGGATCCCCTAACTTTTCCTCTAGCGCCACCATCAGGTTTAAAATCGGTTTAGTTTAAGACAAAACGCCTGCAAATCTAATGACATTCCCATCAGTCTGAGCTGTACTTTTTGTATTGCGCAAATTTGCACGTTAGCAAATGTTAGCATGTTTACAGGCTAAACTAGGATGGTAAACATTACCTGCAGTTGGGTTTTATGAGGTTTAAGTGTTTAACTACTCTAAAATTATTGAGTTTAGGAGAGGTGAGCTGGTCATTGCACCCTATTATTATTAACAAGTGTATTGCATACTGTATTGCTGTGTCTCAATTCGCATACTTCCGTTAGTACACTTACATGCAGTACACTGTGTACACTATGTACTTACTTGCCTAGTGTGTGAATTTTGACAGGGTAGTGTTGTCTCTTTGATCACAATGTTTGACCGCTTCTTCTTCTTCTTCTTAATGGTGAATTGCAGCCGGGCGGAGCATTATTGCCAAAATATCTGCCCGCTTATTTGCTCACTTGACTTCAATTCAATTATATTAAAAATGAATGAAAATATATGTGCTTTTACTTTTAGTGTTCAACCTAACAATCACAACCATTTTCATAGGTTGTAGCGGCTGTCCACTACGTAGCCAAGATGGCGGCCATTGAGGGTGAAAAGTGTGCAGCATTTCACACAACTTTTTGACCATTATGAGTAGACCATCCAGGTACTCATAGTGCACTGCATTTTTCCATACTTGTCAGTGTGAACACACTTATGCACTCAAAATAGCAGGCGTAAGTACGCAAAATGAGACACAGCTTATGTTTCCATACACGGTTTAGCATAAATGCTATAATGTTTCTGAGAATTGTCTTAGTCACAGTGACTGAAACGATGCCCTGCTTCCCAGCTCGCAGGCTGGTTTGTTTGTTTGTTTGAAGCGAGTTCGAGGAGCATTGATTTCATTAGCCTGGGTCTTTTATCCTGTTAGTGAGCCCCTTGTAATCACCTCACAAACTCTAATGCAATTGGTGGTGACATGTGAATTTCCAGGCATTGAGCGGCGTCATTCCCAACAACCTAAAGCCCTGAATGCTCTTTAGGTTGAATAAACAGCTCTAAACGTGCCTGTTGAGAATGTTCCCTGATGAGGCTTGTTGATGTTTATCCAACTCGGAGTGTCACCACAGTGGGAAGATGTACTGCATATATCCACTAACCCTGATTTGTTATTAAGTATACCTACAGGCTGTGGCATCATGGGATTACTTCCCTGCCTGGATTCATGTCATGCGGGGTTTTGTGATGTCAGATTCAAGAGGTTGGCTACCTCTGAAGCTGATATAAAAGGCATGTGAGTGTCACAGTGTGCAGTGTTGTGGACTGTGTTCACATTCAGGAGAAATGTAACCACGCTGCGGGCGGATTCTGGTTGATCTGCCTACATGTCATCGTCGCTCAGTGCCAGACAGCTAAATTAAGAGCATCAGCGGCTGATTGAATAAAGGGTTTCGCACCTTCTGTCCACTCATCTCAGGATAAATGGGACTTGATTGATAGCCACTCAAAAGTTTATACGCATGTAGGGGCTAACTATTCTTTCTCTTTTAACAGCTTTCTTTCATTTCCTCTCAATCTAATCCCCTCTCTAGTCTCTTCTCCCATTTACGTTCTTCCTTTTCCTTCCATTTCCTTTCCTCTTTCTTTTCTTCTCTCTTCCCCTCTCATTTTATTATTACTTTCCATTTCTTTCCTGTTTTGTCTCCTCCTCTTTTTTCTTTTCCTCCCCTCCCGTCCTCTTCTCTCTTCTCCTTTATCCTTGTTTACCCTCTTCTCCCGCCTTCTTTTTCTTTTGCTCTCCTCCTTGCTGTCTATTTTTTTCATTCCTCTTTTCTCCCCTCTTTCTTTTCCTCTCCTCCTCTCATGTCCTATTTTTCCCTTTCCACTCCTTTCCTCTCATTCTGTCTCCTCTCTTTTTCTCCTCTCATCTCTCCTTCTTTCCTCTCCTCTACCCTTGTTTCTGTCTCCTCCCCTATCCTCTCCTATATCTTTGTTTCCTCTCGTTTCCCGTTTTCTTTTTCTTTTCCTCTTGCTTATCCTCACCTGTCTTCTTTTTTCATCTCCTCTCTCCTTGCTTTCGCTCATCTCTTTCTTTTCCTTTACTCCCCTCTTCCCTTTCCTTTTTCTCTTCCTTGTCCATGTATCTCTCCTCTTTCCCTCTCTCTTCCTCCCACTCTCTCTCGTAGTGTCCTCCTCTCCTCTCTAATATCTTCCTCTCACCTCTCATTTTGTATCTCCTCTAGTCTTCTTTTTCCCCTTTCCTTTCCTCCTGTCCTCTTCTCACCCCTGTACATCTCCTCCCATTCTCTTTGCTTTTCTCTCCTCATCCCTGTCTCTCCCCTCTCTCTTCCTCCCACTCTCGTAGTGCCCTCCTCTACTCTCTATCTTCCTCTCATCTCTCACTTCATCCCCCTCTCCTACCTTCTCTCTCTCTCTCTGTCCTTTCTAATTTCCTGACCTTTTCTATACTCATCTTCTTCTTTCTTCTCCTTGAAACTTCCCTTACTCTCTCTCCGTCTCTCTCTCATTCTACCTCCTCCTCCTCCTCCTCTATTCCAGCAGTAGAGAATCACTGAACAGCAGCGGCAGCAGTGTCTCTCAGCACGGCAACGATTCGCATGAAAGTGAGGACCTCTGTTTTTCTTTTTCTTGCCTCCTCCTCGTCGCCTCCTCCTCCTCTTTCCCCCTCTCTTCCTCCCATTCACTCTTTTCTTTCCAGTCATTTTTTCCTCTCATTTCTTCTCTACTTTTCAATCCTTTTTTCTGCCACATTGATCTTTTTACGGAGTGCAGCAGTATGAGGGTACCATGCATTCCAAATAGGGTTTCTGTCCTTGCTCCAACTAGAGCATGTAGTCATATGCTTTTCTATTTTTATTTTTGTCTTTATTTTGCTTCTCATTGGAAATAGGTAGGCCAGTCTTGTAGCTTTAATACAGTATGTCAACCTCTGGGCTCAGTTGTGCTTATGAATGGATATTTTTATTTTATGACCTAACTTAGATCATACAAATCCTTCTTTCAGTGGCAGATGTGTTGCAGCATGAAGCAGTATGTTTTTGGTAACAGTATTATGAAATATTGGCCGTAGCCGTCGTGCTGTGAGGATTTGAGACATGAAAAATTTGATATTTTAAAGCTGGTGAGGACATTATTGGATGGTTTTCTTCTGTAACCAAAGAGACAGCTTTTGGATTTTTTTTGGCAGATTCTTTCACTGGCTTTTTATCATTCCTTTTGTCATTTTGTACCTTCCGTTATTTTCTCACTGGCTGGCAAAAAGACACTCTCTAGTCTGCGGTGGCTGCACTGGAGGTAATTAAAATAAATAAAATGGGGATCATAATGTCAGTCATTTAACCAGGATGGACTTATCGGATGTTTTTACTCCTAAAATGGCCACGACGCCGGCCACTTTACCACCAAACTCTTTTTTGGAGAATGTCAACCAGACGTCCTCTTCCTCTCCGAGATCTCCTCCTCTACCTCCTCACTCACAGGTGGCATCGCTGTTCATCGTGCTGGTGGTCACAGTCATCATCCTGGGGACTGTGGTGGGTAACGTCCTGGTCGTGGTGGCAGTGTTCACCAGTCGAGCCCTGAGGGCGCCTCAAAACCTCTTCCTGGTGTCTCTGGCTTCAGCGGACATTCTGGTGGCGACGCTTGTCATCCCTTTCTCCTTGGCTAATGAGGTGAGGAAACTGTTTGTTCAGACTCTCTTCGAAGACTCCGTTTGCAGCTGGTATCCACATGCAATGTCTATCTGGGCAGATTATCTGAACAAGGGAAAACACATGTTAATACAGGTGTAAATGCAGATAGAACGCTTTGCAATTAGTTCGGCCCGACTACATCTGGAGATGGGGGCTGGAGGCAGATTGTGATCAGATCTCAGCCAAATGTAAATGGCATCTGTTCAGTTTGGCCACATTCTTAAGAAAAATGATTTAGACTCTACAGCCGACCGAGCAGAAGTATTGTTACACGCTTGGACACAGAAAGGAATGTCCAGGCATGCATGAGTGCGTAAAATTCCTTTACTCCATACTGAAAATACAGAAACACAAGCACATCAGCGCAGCGTAGCTGCATACTGTACGCTATCTAGGTCTACTGAATGACGCGTTCAATAAACGTTCACATTCATTAACTTGCATGAAACACAAAATGTCCGCTGTAATCTTTAAACACATTCACACTGACAATATTCTGCGCGCTCATACAACTTATATTCTAGCAGGCTACAGGTTATTACATTACTGACTTTCTTATTAGCAACGTGCAACGAGGTGAGGTACTGTTTCAACGACAAGATCTTTCATTTCACTCGCAGGACTCTGATACACATCTCATGTTTGCATTACGATAGTCCACTACTCTTATACATCTGTGTCGCTACTTTTATACATCTTTTCACCACTTTTACCCACCTGAAAATACAGAAACACAAGCACATCAGCGCAGC
>LKNJ01001641.1:0-72500 GCA_002120245.1 Maccullochella peelii
AGGGGCAGAAGTAGAGGTTTTCTCTCAGAACACTTGAATTACAATATGCTGGACAGTTATTATGGCATTTTTGCCCAATGACGCCAAAAAAATACTGCCTACCCCCCCTTTAATTTTAAGTGTATCTGAGACCTAAAACCTTTTTCTGTGTATTTTGGCACTACTTTTTACAACTTGTACATGGCAGCTGGGAGCAACCAAAACTCAACTAAAAATGCAGATTCTTCAATTATTTTCATTAACATGTTTTTGACATCAAAATGTTTAATTGCTGGGCATCCCCGATGCCTTAAACATTCATACAATCTGTCTGTTAAATATGAAGCTCCCACCAGCAGTCATTTAGCGTAGCTTAGCATAAAGACTAGAAAGAGGAGGAAATAGCTAGCCTGGCTCTGTCTAAAGGTAACAAAATCTGCCTATCAGCCCCTCTAGAGCTCACTAATTAACACATATCTTGTTTGTTTAATCTGTATAAAAAATGAAGTTTAAAAATAACAATTTGTAGTTTTATGGGGTTTATGTGCCAGGCTATTTCTTGTCACCTTGAGATTTCTGTTCAAATTAAATTAGATATATCGTGTTAACTAGTGTGCTTTAGAGGCACTGGTGGGTGGATTTTTTTACATTCAGACAGAGAAAGGCTAGCCGTGTTCCCCTGTTTCCAGTCTTTATGCTAAGCTAAGCTAACCGGCTGCTGGCTGTAGCTATTTAGCATACAGACATCAGTGGAACCAATCTTCTCAACTAACTCTCTGCACGAACGGGAGCGTCATTATCATTTCATCTAGTTTCCAAACAAAACAAACAGAACTTTTTATTGGACACTCTTCATGTTTGCTCTGTTTCTGTGTAAAGAAAAAAAACTTGTAGCCACTTTAGCCTTGTTTATATAGTGGAGGAATGGCCTTACAGGAAATGATCAGGAACGTGGCAATATATAAAAACAAAGTCAAGACTCTAAGGGAAATAATCAACTACTCTGTTTGACTTTATCTAGTGCTGAAATGGAGTTTCTGCAGCAAAGTTAACAATTTAAGGCACCAATTCACTTCCCAAGATTAAAATCCCAGCAGTCAAATTGAACCAGACTCTTCCCAAAGAGTTTCCAAAATAATTTCCACTAAAGTAGGCTACCCTTGAGCTAACACTTAACCCCAACTGTAGTGGGCTATTTGTCCCAGCTTTGAGGTGTCAGTGCTAAAGAAGTGTTAAAACATAAATGTAAACTATAATGTAAATGGAAGTAAAATGAATGTAAAATAAATTGTTCTGATCCAGCTAACTGGATTTAATATAAGGAAGAGTCCAGCAAGGTATCTTGATGGTTCTAGCATCATTCCTTCATTTGGGAATCCCAGAGTGGCTTCAGTTTCCATCTCTTTTAACATGTCCTTGAACATGACACCAATCAAAGGTACTCTGACCTCCCCTGTGAAACCCATAAATGTTTGATTCTCTGTAGAATTGACCACACAGTTCAATTTGTTGGTGCAGCACTCTGTGCTCACCAGAGAGTTTTCCCTTACTTAGTTTCACTTCATGTCGTATTTTTGGTAAGGTTGGTATTTGATAGGAGTGTCAGGTGCATAGCCTGTACAATGTTATGAATTTCATCCTTGTACTGCAGGCAAAGCAGGTCATCCCTACCATTTCTCTCTCTATTGATAGAAGTATAAACAGACGGGACAGACTGGTACTTTAATCCAAGTATTTATCCTTCAAATAACTCAATAAAACATGTGCTACAGTGTCTGTGCTGTTAGAAATTTAGACTTTGCTCAGCCTAAACTGTTTATGCTTTATTAAAAATATCTAGCAGTGTTCTGTGGCCTGTCAAGGCTCAAAGCTTCAATGTGAAGTCCTTGATCTTAAAATAGTTTTTTATTGAGTTTATGTTTGATCTCAGGCTGTGAAAACAGCAGTTTACGGTGAAAGCTTGACAGGGAGTTTGGGATCTCTTTCCCCACAAGGCTGCGTGTTATATCAGCATTTTATCTTCCTTCCTCTGAGCCGCTGCTGCTGAAAAATAAAGCTGAATGGAAATGAATAAATATTCTGAAGCCTGGCTGGAGAGAAAACTAACATTTCTCGTTTTGGCTTTTACTTTATGTTTTCCTGTATTTTCAACTTGTTTATTCATTTCACAAGCAATTTGAATCCTAGGAGGTGAAATTAGTACAATGTTATTGCCTCAAAAACACTTTCCTTTACTTCAGAGCCCACTTGGGAAGTAAACAAGTGAACGTAACTGGAGGAATTTGAAGACAGTTTTATTACTGAAGTTTACTGGCAGAGGAAATGGGAAGATGAACTGCCACACTCAAGATTTACACTCATACAAGACACATAATCAAATTGCCAAATTGCCAACACAATTAAAGTAAACCCACAGCTCAAATGCAACACATATTCTTATAGCCTTGTCCAGTTAATTTTAGCCCTGTTTTGGACTGCATCGGAGACCGTCTCAGATGGTTCCATAGAAAAGCTCAGGGAAGGAAAGCAGACATACATTTGCCAAAACAACCAGTTAATCTTCATCCTTGATATTTTGTAAAAATGAAAATTACAGTTTAAAAACACTCGAGATAAAGCATAAATCTTACCTTTGTGTCACTTGTCCAAGTAAGTACGGCATCTTATTCGCCTTGAAGTGGTGCGCAAAGCTGTAATGGGCCCATTACTGCCACCTGAGGCCGGAGGGCCAAAAACACCATCTTGTACAGTTCAGTACAGTTGGTGAGAACCGCAGTTGAAGTGGGTGGTTTTCCCCCAATAGCCACAAGGGGCAGCAATGAGCCCATTCCACACTCAAAAACAAACTTTGACAAGTGACACAAAGGTGAGATTTATGTTTTCAAACTGTATCTTTCAGTTTTATAAGAGAAAAGACTTTAGTGATGAGGACTAACTGCTTGGTTTGACAAATGTATGTCTGGTCAAGAGCAGTGCACAGCTGCTTCCCTGAGCTTTTCTATGGGAACCATCCATTGTCTCAAACGGCCATTTGGGACTTTTAAGTAACTTTTACTTTTGGGACTTTTTGGAACCCAAACCTTTAATAAGAAATGAGAAATAACTTTTTTCATCATGTTACACGATTCCTCATATTCTAGAGTACATATATATATTTATATTTAACAATAAATGTCACAACAATACAAAAATGTTATTTCATTTAAATGAAAATCATATTGCCCCTCCCTTCCTTTTTTGATCTCAGATTACACATTGGATTAACCCCAGCTTGTGTTACAGTATCTATCCACATATCTTCATTCAACTGCAAATATCTCAATTGGAAGAAGCAACATGCTCTCAAAATTAATTTCATTTTCTTGTGACCCGGTTTCATACCCTATACTGTTGTGCTCATCTAATTTGTTAGGTTAGCAGATTTATAAAGGCATGACCACATCATAACATATAGCTTTACTGTGTCCGTGACAATTTCTTCAACACCATGAAGAGATGTTTTAATCTTGCAGTGGCCCAACCTTTTGCCTCCTTAGAGAGCGATGTGAGTGGAACGAGTGACACTGTTGTGTCAAACCGGTCGATAACCTTCCTTCTTCCCTCCAGCGGCTGTGCAATTAAGCAGATGAAGACAAAAGATCATTACGGAGGCTAAGCCCTAACCATCAACTCTGCGTGTGTGTGTGTGTGTGTGTGTGTGTGTGTGTGTTTGTGAGTGTTTGTCTTCTTGCTGTCTGTGTTTGTGCATCTCCTCCCATGTCAGTAAATGTGTAAGTTGTGCTTCCAGTGTCATTAGACCCTGCTCTGCTCCTCTAACTCTATACTCTCCATCCCTGCACTCCCTCTTGATGCAATGTTGGATCCAGTGCAAAGTCCAGTTGGAAACCCATTTAAAGGGTAGCATTTAAAGTGGCATATAAAGTGTCATATTTAATGGCATAAGACTGCATCAGGAAAGTGAGGTTGAGAAATGGTGCCCATTCCATTGCATTTTAATATAAAAGGAAAATGCAGATTTCTATCTTTTCAACACCTATGGGAGTCCTAAGCCCACAACAGCTGCCCATCTCTGGGGTTCTGGGCCCAGACTTACCCTCTCAAATCCAGGTTGCCTCTTCTAAATTTGGAGACCAAGACGTGGAGGAGGAGGATGGATTAGTGGTGTCAGAGTGAGAGTTACCGGTACCTCGAAAGAACAATCAATTTGTAGCCTCAATTTATGTCCATGCAGACTGTGGATTTTGTTTTGGGGAATTTGAGAGTAAAATCGAACTAGGCTGAGCTGTTTAGCTTCACAGTGGCTTTTTTGTGCCTCAGTTTGAAAGTTTGAAAGTCTGAAAGTTTAAAAGCGCACGATCTTGTTCACTATGAATTTTATGCAAATTAAGTTGTGGCACAAACAGCCCCTTGCAAACAGCCTCTTTAACACCAACTGAAACAGCATGCTTCAGCTGCTAATCCACCGAGCCCGGCACCCGGGAACTCCAAACAGCCTTTTATACCTGAAGTGTTCTCTGATCTGACCTGACCTCCTCACTGTCCGACCTCCCTGCAATCAGTCTGATGACTGTGACACAAACAAATGGAAGTGTGGAAACAGAAATTGGAAATGTTGTAGAAAGCAAAGTAAAACACAAGAACAGCAGTAAAATGTCCCTGTCTTTAACAAACTACTAATATTAAGTTAAATCCAATAAGAAGTTTTAATACTTGCTAGTTTAATTTAATCCAAATAAGGAATAAAACTTTGTTCAAACTAAAAAAAAAAGACTACAAGAATAAACAAATAATTTTTAGACTGCAGCATTGTTATACTTTTTTTTAGAATTAACTTTTATGTCTTTTTAAAAATGAAATACTATATTGTGAAAATAATAAATTCAAATGGGTTTCACTGTTTTAATGTAAATAAAAGTGACCATTAAGGGCATCAATCATCAGAATCAATGAAGGTTTTCCTTTGATGGGATATCATGGCAGACACTAATGGAAGACATGAGTTAATTAACTATTCACCATCTTGAATGAACAGTTACGACTTTATTTGTATCGCAGTCAGTGGGAAAAGTATTACTGCTCATACTGTTACTGTAGTAAACTATATCAAACGGACCCACAGCAGATTCTTTTTTTTATTTACATGGACAATAGCAGATTGAAAATACACAATTATACACAGCTGAAGACACACACACACACACACACACACACACATACACACACGGACTCACAATGAGTCATAGGGAGTCAGCAAAAGGTTAAACTGGAGATTAGTTAAGGAGTTTAGCCTTAAACATGGACAGAATGTAATGTGTGCGGAGCAGTGTGTGTGTGTGTGTGTGTGTGTGCCTGTGTGTGTGTGTGTGTACGTCCATGTTGTTAATTGTCATGCAGTGCAGTGTCTTGGTAAGTGAGTCTTGTTGTAGCATCTAACATCAGCCTTAGCGTCTTCCCTCAATTGTTTATCCATTCATTTTTTTCCATCAGTAAAAAATAAAGGAATATATATTGAATTATATAATATTGTATCAAATTGTATATTACAGTATTTATGAGTGCATGTGTGTGTGTAAATCAAACAGAGAGTCAGATGGAAAAACGTGATGAAAAGACTGACATGGGAAAGAAGGATGAGAAGTGAGTGGCAATCGGTTGAGGAAATACGAACTCTGTGGTTTTACAACATGACAGGAGTTGGGGTGAAACAGAGCAGGGTCAGAGTTCAAGGTTGTGTGTGTGTGTGTGTGTGTAATGGCGCTTCATGGCAGGCCCCTACTTGACCACAGGGAATGTGGTGAGAAGGGCAGAGAGAGCAGAGTGGATGGCTGGTAACAAGAGCTGCATCTGAAAGATGATGCTGCGAGCAAGAGGAGAGGACGTTCTGGGAATTGCACAGGGAGAGAGTGGTCGAATGAGAGCGATAAATAAAAGTGAAGAAACACAGAGAGGGACACACTGAGAGAGATGGTGATGGAGGAAAAACTGGGGAGAGAAGGGGGGGGAGGTAGTATGGGAGCGATCAAAAGGAAGTTTTTCATTCCCTTCATCTGTCGCCTCGGGCTGTAAAACGTCTGTTAACAACACATGAAATTCGCACCAATCTCACACGCTCACACTATCCTCCGTGTTCAGATTCAGTTGCTCTTTTGATCTTCCTCTGCCTTCCTCTCTGCAGACCATTAGCCACACCTTCCGTCTGTCTCTGCAAGCAGCTGTGGAAATACAAGGCGATAAAGTTGATGAGGGTCTGTCAGACTGGAGATTCAATCTGAGAAACAAGTTCGGCTTTTCATTTTGCTTACAGAGAAACGTCTACAGCAACTGATTCTGAAGAATTCAACGTCTACTCCTGAGCACAGTCACACATTTCTCCAAATACATGTATGATGACACACAGTCCACTGGCCACCTATTCAAACTAAGGAAGTGCCAACCAGGACCAGGGATGGATGTAGTGCTGTTGGTCTTTGTATATTATATTGTATATTTATACTTCTTTAAGCAAAAAATGTACATTATATTATACAACGCAAAACAATACAAAATGATTTAATCTGATAAAATATCACATGCTGATTTATTGTGCCATAACATCTAATGTTAAGACTTTGTCTTTATTTTGTTGGATGTTGAATCTTCATGTTAATATGTTCTTTTTTACATTGGACTCTCTGAACCTTGAATGCTGGGAGAATATTACAGTATACTGTGCAAATGTGGTTACTTTGATTAAACTAGGTGTCATAAAGATGACATAAAGCTGCAGTAGGCAAATGGCAATGTTTGATACATTAGGTGTCTCATATTGGCATAAAATTGGATGACAGTTCTGAAGCGGGGCCAGAAAAATCCTCAGAGTAAAACCAGACCAAACTCCATTGACTGCTTTGTGAAATCTAAGCATGAAGTGAGTTACATCACCTTACTTTAGTGTAACTGATGAAATGAACCAAGTCAATAACGTAGCCTGAGGCTAACGATGATTCTGGGGCCCGCAGGAAAACCTTGAGCTATGTAGTGTGCAGTATAAAAACTATTTGCACTGAAGGATGCTAACAAAAGAAGAATATGAAATAAGAAAAGACTGCCGTGTACGCGTTGCAGATTCTCTCCTTCCTCAAATTAAGGTGGCAGAAAATGTGCACACACTGCAGGACTGGCAGAACTTGTTAAGCTGACTCACATCATGGACTGTTCTCAATCAGGAAATCTACGATCTATCACAAGAAAAAAAAACTTTCATTGGCAGGTAGTCTACAATATACACTATTTTTCACTCTCAAACAAGTGTTATTAATGGCCAGAAACATACTGCGCCATGGTAATGAGAAACAGACACACATTTGGATGAGAATGAAAAAAGGCATCTGTTTTTTGATTTGCCACATGGTTCTCCGACTCCTGGTTCTTGACATTACTTGACATTAACATTCCACCTGTAGCCACCTATTTCATTCAAATGGCCACAACTCAGTGGTCATGAGTCTGACTTAGTTTCTTAATTTTGCACAGTTCATATGATGATGATAATCATAAGATAATAAGATCTTTGGTATTCTAAAAAAAATAAACACACAAAAATTGATGACTGAGGTCATCAGTGTTTTCCAGTTACTTGATGTCCTTGTATTGTCTTTTATTTCAAGATGGCTTCTGGTTTTGGGTAAGCTGTGATTGATGCTGCTGGGATATGAAACTAGGCAAGATTCTAACCAGGCTTTGACTAACATGGATCTGATGGTGAATACCAATAGTTTGGGCCATCATTTATTACTGTTAAATGTGATCATTTACATGCTAAACATTTCCCAAGAGTGCTGACGCTGCATGTAGACCAGCATGGAACTGCATAACTTCATAAAGCCCCATATATTAAACTGTCCAGTGTTGCGACTGCTGCATGCACTGTCTTTAATAGTCAATCAATCAAATGTGTTTACATTGTAAAGGCCATTTTCCATCTGAGCTTCTGCTTTGTAACCAGATTAAGATGTGATGGTGACTTTTCAACCCCCACTTGCTTTCTCTCTGTCTGTCTCTCTCTGAGTGTCTCTGAGCTGTGGTCCCTGCAGGCAGACACCAACAGAGAAATGAAGTGAACCCAGGAGACTGTTCACTGTCATAACCAACTATTGTGTTGTTTAATCCCTCCACTTCTGTTTTCTAACGCTCATTTTTCCTTCAAATTGACCTCCCACCATTCTGGTCTATTTTCCATTGTATAGATAATGTATATTTTAGATTTCTTTTAAACCTCAACACAAATACTCAGGGTCTATATTGTTCTGTAAAAACAAGGAATAGACCTTCTTATCAGTGCAGTCATGCCCATTATTTCATGCCTCCTTTCCATTTCTTCTGCCTCCTTGCCAGACCGACAGAGCGAGACCTCTCAGGCTGGACGATCCACCCCCTCAGTCCCATCTCTGTTTCCCTGCTCCATCAATTTCCTGCCTCCTGCCCAACATTCCTCCTCCTTCTCTTCCAACTTGTCTTCCTCCATTTGTCATCCTCTCTCTGTGTCTCTCATGCTCACCACCGCCCTCCTACCTTGGAACTGCTACAGCGCTCTGTTGCCATGACAGCAAAGGTGATGTCAAGGCAAGAGATCAGCAAACCTGTTTTTAACCTTTTGTTTGTGTGTCACACTCACACTCACACACACACACACACACACACACACACACACACACACACACACACTCCAGCCCCCAGGTGGCTGTAGCTTTACAGGCTCTGTCTCGTAAACCCAACAAGATCTTGTTGTCTATCTTGTTTGCCGCCTTTCTCGAGGATAGGCACCTGTGGCCTTCATGCCGTTGCTATGGCAACCCATAAGGATCCTCTACTTGATCCTTCATTGGTTGAAATGCCCCAGGTTGTGTCTTGATTGGTTGGGGGGGTGTGGAGGGTGCAATTCATTAACAACCTCTACAAATATCTTTTGGTTGGATTTTGTCTGGATTTTTTTTTAACCATAGAGGGCGACATTTTCTATTGGTCAGGCTTGTTAACAGTGCTGCACAACATTCCTTATCACATCATTTTCAACTTCAAATATTGTAAAGAACTGGTACAACAGGAAAATATGACTTGTCTGTAAAATGTTCACTAGTTCAAAGAAGAACATCACCTTACTTTATATGAACTAATATTGTTGTTTACTCAATATTTCTGTGTTTAGCTGCCTTTAACGAACACCATTTCCCATAATCCTTAGACCAGAAGTTTTCAAACTGTGACTCTCCGGGGGGGGCACAAGAGAGTTGAAGGGGCAGTGAGAAACATGTCAGCTGCTTGGTCCATTTCTTCACCTGTGTGCTCAGATCAATTATCTCAGATATTCATATTCCCCCATCCATGATTCCTAATGATTTTAGTGACACCCCTGACCTTTCCTTTAGTGCCACTGTCACGTCAGAATTTGAACCAAGAAATTCCAAAATGTAAACCTCAGATGGCCTTGAAATTAACTAAACACATTTATGTTCCATTAAGGATGGACTTGTTCAATTTTTGTTTCTCTCTATACATTTTTTGTATTTTTTAGTGGAAATTTTTAAGTTCTACTTTTTGCAGTTATACAGAAGTAATGGGTTCTGCATATGAATGGAGGGTAGAAGAACATGTAACATTATGTAGAAGGTATAGCCAACCATGTGGTGTGGCCCAGAATCTGTAGATTTCCATTTCACCTAAGCACAAAAGCAGCTGCTGGTCCTCCCTGCAGGGCTGATAATCAGTGAGACTGCCTGCTGTTTGGAATGAAAGCCTGCAGGCTTTCAGCCTTCCATAATACATGGCTGCCTAACCCAGATTAAACGTATATTCAAGTGAAGCAGTTCCATTCAGGGGTCATCACTTTGACTAATTAAATGTTGCAAAAAGTAAAGTAAAAAAAAACAATTAAACAGTCTAAAACTAACCTTTTAATGGGCAGTGACATTCTGTTTGTCACATGTTCAGCTACTGTAACTCCCCAAAAGCTACTGTTTGCTCTCATTAACCAATGGCAGCCTTTTTTACTGTAATGGCTTCAACCCCTAACTAATCTATTTCTCTGTGCTCTCACAACCTGACTAATAGGCAGCCTTCAGTCCACGTTAAAATGAGGTCATTAGTGTGTGTTATGTGTGTTGTGCTCTACACAAGGACATAACGTTGGTTTGAAAAGTGGAGGTGGTAATATATATATACAGTATATATACTGTATGTATAACTTTTGTAATTTTTTTAATAAGTCACACTGTCAAAATCCAGCGTCTAGTATTCTTTATTACTGTAACTACCACTGTAACTCAAAATACATACCTTTTTTAATCCCTTTATTAAACAAAATAAAAATAAATTGTATAGCCACCATCTAATTTTCTTAAATTTAATGGCTTATATAGGAACATAATCCTTCTTACCTTCATGTATCCATACTTAACTTTTACATTTTAAGATGGTTAAAGACATAAATTCATCAAACTTGCTGTTGTTGGTGATGCTCCATTTATTTTTATTTTTCTATGCCAAAATTCTACCAGTATTGTTACCACTCTAGTCACAACTGTCTGCTACTCACAGTGCAAGAGTGGGTCCACTTGATTACTATGCCAGCATACACAGGTGTCGCATCAGGATTGAGGCAGATATTTAATGTTACTGTTACTTTAGAGTTGATGATCAGGGTTCCTTGCAACAGGCACAAATATTGTATTGTATTTATGTGTGTGTATGTGTAGAGGTATGCATGCAGTATATGCTGAATGCTCCCCTGTGTGTGTGTGTGTGTGTGTGTGTGTGTGTGTGTGTGTGTGTGTGTGTGTGTGTGTGTGCGTGTGTGTGTGTGTGCTGGTGCTGGGTTGTGCAATAGTAAGTCAGAACGACGAAGTGACAGAGAGAGACAAGAGCAGAAAGAAATAGCAGAAATTCAACCATAGAGGAATAAAAGCAAAATGTGAGAGAACTTCCTTATTGAACTTTCCCCAAAGCTTCATTTGAAATACAGTATATGAAAATATTAGCATACTTTGTGCAGTTTGGAGGCAGAAAAGGATATACACCTATATGATATTATTATCATGGATACAAAACACAATATGATATTATGTCTGTGAAAACATGATATCAAAGTTATAATCTTTCTGATGCAGTGATCTTATACTTTGCAGAATCACACCTCATTCAGACAAAGTAAAAATAAAGCAATTAAATAATAGCAATTATTATAGACATAGGTAGCACAGTGTGTCAACATTATTGCCTCACAGAAAGAAGGTCCTTGCTTTTTTGTTTATATTTTTGTTTCGTACAATGTTATAATGTCTGTTCCAACCTGCCAAAATATGGATTTCAACGAACTGGCACATAAAAATAGTTGTTTTAAGTGTGATCACTGCTAGCTTAAAGTCACGGCAAACTAAGCTAACTTCCATATTCTGCATTTTGCATATTCATTTTACGAGCTGGAGTGGGCTGTATAATTGACATGGAGGTTCTGTTTCCCTGTTGTTTATCAGAATAAACGGAGGTCAAGCATAATGAGAGCCAGGTGTCACGGTGTCTTTCCTTGCCTAACCAACACAACGCAGAAGCCCGCTGATTACATTGGCATCTTCTTCTCGTGCCTACGTGGATTTATTCCAGTTCTTCCAGTGCTCTGGTTTCCTCCCACAGTCCAAATACATGTATGTCAAGTGCAGGTCAAGTGATTTGGTGACTCTAATGGTTGTCTGTTTATACAGGCAGCCCTCTGATAGACTGGCAACCTGTCCAGGGTATACCCTCCCAGTGCATGATGAGATGAGCTTTAGCGCCCCACAAAATCAACAGGATAAGTAGGGATATATAATGAACGGATGGACGGAAGTCACTTACAGAGACACCTACAGTATGTCTGAGTAATGCCATGGTTAAAAAATAAAATTATACTGTCTTTGGCTTTGCTGTCCTATTGAGCTCACACACAGCTATAGGCTAGTGACAAACCTTTGACATTACTGTATGTGTTTCAGCCATTAATGTCACGATTCTACTGTATCTTCACTTGCTGTCTTATAGTATACACCCCACATAACCTCCCCTCTGTGAGCTAAGCCACATCTGAAGCAGCAAACACTTTCTTATGTGTCTCCATTAATAATTCATTGGCTCCTTTGAAGTTTTGTCACCACACATATGCTTTCTCCTTCCCTCGCTCTCTCCTGCTCTTTCTTTGCTGTTTGTCCTCCCTCTCCCTCCGTGCATTGTTACAGAGTGTGCCTCTGGTAAAGATACAACACTGATAACAGGTCATATAAATAAGTTGTGCCTTCTGTTTCTCCTCTGCTGTCATCGCAATAGAGCAGCCTTGAGGGGAAGTGTCGCATGAGATGAAATATTTTACATCTGAAAAATACTGTACATACACTTATTTCTTGCATAACTAAGAGGCTTTGGTGACAAAATGAAAGACACTCAACATTTAAGAAGCAAAAGGAGAAACGGATGGGAAAATCATCAGAAATCATGTAGCATAAGGAAATGTGTAATGTGTATATGATAATTATTGCTAGACGATAAAAGAAATGAAGATTTGATGAATACAACGTTAAATATAGAGAATTTATTACCTCGTGGCACAATGAAAGATGTAAAAATAACTCTTACGATAAAGATGAAATAATATATAATTGATAATAAAGAAAAAACAAAAAACATGTGGATCTAATGTTCTACTGGGTTTGATGTTTATGTTAAGGAAAAATATTCAGTCATGCATAATTGACAGTGTGTTGGTGAGTTTTTGATTCATCACACCACACTCCATGCATTCATTTGTAAATATCAGATGATTGTAAAATTAAGCTAAAAGTACGACTAATTTATGGTTGCTAAGGAGCCTATTTGTTGCTTATGTTCTCGTGTTGTAACTGTCAGTTATTTCAAGGTTCTTCTTTTCATCACCACTAGAACATTATGCTGAACAGCGCGCTCTCTGTGCTTCACCTTTAAGCAACCTCTTTCAAGTCGTTGAATAGTTCTCTTGTGTGTTCTGCTGAAGTCATCAGGATTAGGTCTCAATCATTCAACGTTTCAGCCTCCTCATTCCAGTTCTTTCCCGGCATTTAATTATCTGCAAATGACCCTCACATATCCACCTAGACGGCTGCCTGCGAACCCACACACATCAGCTATTCACCGACTCCTCATCTTTCTCTTCTTATCTCAACATAGTGCTATGTCATCCCTCTCCACACCTCCCTCCATTCCTGTCAGGCTGTCTGACTCTTCCTCTCACCTCTTCCTCCCTCTAGCCATCTATCTACCTCCTCCTCCACTTCTGCAGTCTCACTTTGAAAACTTCCCTCTCCTCATTCCATCACTTCCCTCTGCAGATTGATATTTTCAAGGCGTGCTTCAGAGGAGTGTTGGGTGTACTTAGCACTTCAAGCTTCAGGGCCGGCTCACAATCTATTTTATGATACATTCAAGAGACCAGGAGCCATAAGTTCAAGTAAGTTCAAACCTAGCCTAGTTATACGTAAGTGTTGGCGCATTGTGTAATTGTGTAGCTAGCTGAACGTATGACCTGTTTGAACTGAAGAGTAAAAGAGGTAGGTACTGTGAATTATGCTCGACATATCTGACCTGACACTTAATCAAAATGCTGTTTAATAATGATGCAAACTGGTTATGATTTTAAACTACAATTCACAAAAACAACACACAAAGTACAAAATGTTATGCTAATAGCATCATCAAATGACTAAATAGCATCATTTAGGTTAACAAAATCTGATAATTCTAAAATGCATACTGCTAACTCCAAAACACATATGTCTCCATATAATACTTAAATTTAGAAAGATTGGCAGTTAAGTTTAATATATTGCTACATTGTTGATTGCATTTGATTGAACAGTGCTACAAATGTTTCCTGGCAATCCATTTGCACATTATGAAAGTCTGTACTAGCTAAGACAAGATTTATTGGTACCATCTGATTTAGTAAATCACTAGTTTGAAACTAGCTAGGAGTTAAGGAAGAATTTAGGAAGCACTTTACACACAATGTAATGAATTTATGAATAGCTGGTGCAGCCCAGGTCAGATGTAGTATTCCCTCTCTCTTTGAATTCCCCTGCGCCGAGTCTCTAATTCACCAAAATCTATTCTATTGCAGATTGTTTTTGGCAATTAATATTGATGCCTCTTTTTCTTTTTATCACTAAAACATGTGACTGTAGCAGCATAAAAAGAGCAGGATGATTTAGAGTAAGAGGAATGTTGCTCAGCCGTGGTGGTGAGAGACATTAATAAGAACAGAGATATCTAATTTAGTGTATGTGCTCTCCAAGAAGTTCTCTAATGAGGACAAATCTCTCTCTTGTACACAATCATATGCACACACACACACACACACACACGGCCTTCTCTGTATTCTAGGCAGACACACACACTCTGCTGATAGTGATTTGATTTCTGTACCTCTTGGAATCAGATTGAGTTGACCTCACTGGGACAGATTTTAGGTTGTAGACGGGTTACATATTGATGTACATGAGGACATATGTTTAAGAGTGTGTCTCTGTGTTTGTGTGTGTGTGTGTGTGTGTATACAATATCACTGAAGATTGTATTGAGGAAAGCAAGGGCATTACAGAAGGTGCTCTTCGATTAGATCCTAAGGGACTAACTGCTAACTGCTGTACTGGGCCAACTGTCAATACACAATCAATACGTCTGAACCATTTTAAAAAGAAATAGAATCTGCTCATTTAGGTTCAACACAACTCAGAAATGAGACATGTTCACCCTTCCAATCTGCTAATTATAAGGTCCCAATCACTGACACACTCGTCAAAATGTCCTTGAACAAAACACTGCACCTATTCAGGACAATACGTTTTCACATTAGAACATCAGCGTTTCCTGACAGCTGGCTTAATCATAATTGGTTAGCCAGAGGAGGTGAGGAATGTGGGGGATGGTAGTGCTGCTGCACGTTGCACAGGTATATTTTATTGCTTCAGAGATGACAACAGCGGTTTAAAATAGAAACCAGTTTCAGAGAGTGACCTTGCAGGTCAGAACTACAGAGGAAGAGCAGAGTGATAGAACATGCTGCTTCTCCAGAGGCTTCACCAACAAACACATGATGTAACTCAGTGTAAGATTAGACACCTAAGGAAAGAGGGGGAACAGAGGCAGGATATGAAGAGAGGTTTTAAAGAGGTTTTCATTTATATTTTTATGAAAGAAAGAAAGAAAGAAAAAGTGTGCATGTTTGTGTGTGCGGGGGGGGGGGCATGCTGAGCCAGCTGTCGTCCCTTACCTAACCACTTAGCTGATATTAAATTCAGACATGATGACTTCATCCTGGAGCACTTAGCCACTCAGCAGTTATTACGTCATCAGACTTGGAAAGGGGCCCAATGATGTCATCCCCAGGGTGCTGGAGGTGAAGACGCACACACGTCGTTGCACAGACTATGTGTTGTAGTATTATTATTTTAGAAGAGCCTTTTACTTTGGACAAAACAATCTTATGAGTGATTTTCTGTGACATGGAGCTGTTGGATGTGACGATACATAAAAAAAAAACTGAGCTCAACCATAACTTATTCCATTAACCCTAAAAGAGCTAAAAGGTTCCCAGTGATAATAATGTACTTCTGAGTACACACACACACACTCACACAATTAACTTCACATACCCATGAAATAAAGACTACAAAGTCAGTTATTTCTCAGAACTTGCCATATTTTATAGTAAGGTACATACATTTACACTTCAGCTGTCTTTGTGCTCACAGTAAGGGGGACAAAACACCTACAGTAAACATTATGTGGCTCACATCCTTTCAGAGCTAACACACACACACACACACACACACACACACACACACACCCATACACACACACAAACGCATCAGCACAAGCACTCTCATATCGAAACACACACACACACACATGCACGTCCACAGTTAACTGTCCCCAATGCACTCAGTCTGTTCCAGTCTTTTCTCAAACCACCTAATTTAGGCTTTCTTGTACTTAATGATATATGAAATACCACTTATACTTACAAAACATGTTCAACAAATCAACTATAAGAGTACAAAACAAAAACATAAATAAAAACAATCTACATCTTTATGAAGAAAACATTGTCATTATAAAATAAACTTTAATAATCCACATTTTTTACAGCTTTGTCAGATGTGGTTCATTCTGGTTTTCTAGGTTACTATTTATAGGAGGAAGAGCTGAAGAAAGAGAAGAAGAAGGAGCAGAGGAAGAAAAGAAGAAGAGTAATAGCGACATTTAAGACATTCTGCACTGCACACGGTTACAGTGACAATTGGTTGTTGCCATGGAGATGACGTTGCATGTTACCAGGTGATTTTCGGTGACAGTCTTTGGGATCATTTAAAGCTATGGGATTCCCTTTGTCACGCCCCGCCCTCCTCGCTGAACCCCAATAACTTCAAAGATAAGTGATTGAATGATTGATTGAATGATGACATCACTTCAAATGACCCTCCCCACAACATCAACATCCCCTCCCCCTTGTTTCCCACCCACCTTCACCAAAAGTCCAATGGGTACTGGCTAGCGGAAGGTTAAATCCCGCCCATCCTCATTCCATCCCTCTCGCGGTTGGACCAGATAGGATATGGACGACAGAATCCACGAACACCCCGGCGGTCTAATCCTCCGACATACCGTGCCACTTGGCAATCTGGCGACGCGGATGGTCGCAGATCTCCCTCCAGTGCTCGCCGGGGGTGCCCGCCACTGACGTGCCCAGCACCAGGCGGCCGAGGACGGTGTTGGGGCAGCGTGAGTTGCTTGTGTCTGAGTCCATCAGCAGCAGCTCCACGCTGGTGTCCCTCAGACCCTCGTTGGAGGGCAGATCAAAGACAAAGAGCTCGTTGAAGACCGGGTTGGGGGAGCACTTCTTCACGTGGGTCTTCTTCTTGCACACACGCTTCTTCCCGTGGTACATGTTCACCTTGACATACGGATCTAGAGAAGAAGAATGACAAGAGCAGATAAACAAATGAAGGACAGAAGCAAAAAAAGGCATGGTGAATATCCATCCCTGCAGCGGTTGCAGAGTGGCATATTAGGCCTAAGCCAGATCAATACGGCAATCAATACAGCGGAAATGATGGATGTTAGTGATGAGGACAAATGAGACTGGCTGTGTAAACACTTGGTGTGTGTGTGTGCATGTGTGTGTGCTTGTCACGAAAGTGCTCTCTATCACATCCTGATCAGATTACTTTAGTGCGGTGGCGGTGTCATTATGGCAACTATCACAGCATCCAAAGTAGTCTGGGCTGCATGGCAGGAAGAGCAAAATGATTTCAGTCTCTTCTGTTTATGGTTATGTGAAGGAAGTTCATGCACACATGCATTTGTGTTTGTCCGTGTAAGCAGCAATCCCATGGACTACATCTTGAAATGTTAAAACTGCATGTACCTGTAGGTCCATTGTTTTCAGTCTTGGGCAGGTGGCGAGCTTTGAGGACGACCACGGTCAGAGTGTTGGTGGTGGACTGGTAGCACAGGGAGAGTAGTAACTCGCCTCGGCCTGAGGACTTCTGTGGAGAGACAGGGGAGGGGTGAATGGGTGAGAGGTGGTGGGGGACAGAGTAGGGATGGAAGAGTAAAACAAAAAGGTGTTGCAAAAAGAGATGGCAGGTGGGAAAGACAGAGAAGAAGAGACTTTCAGACATGTTTATCAGCTTCCAAAAAAAGTAAACCTTCCACTTATCCCGACCCTGTTTATTGCCACAGAGGATGTATGCAAAGACCTCTGTCCTGTTAATAATTGTTAATAATGCTGAGTAAGGCTCGAGCCATTGCCTCCTACTGTATTTACATCTATACTTCATGATTAAACAAGTTTTACTAGATAAAATGAACAAAAGAATGCATACATATGTAATCACCTAACAGGGTCTGGCAATTGGCAAAATCTATGTAATAATAAATAATGTAGCAAATAATTAGCTACTATCAACAATGTTGTGCTGAAACCTGCTGCTGCTTGTACTGTAAATGTCAGTGCGCACGATTAAATGGCTGCCAGCTAAATAATCGTCACCTGCTTATGGGGTGTGTTCTCGTATCTCAACTAGCACAAACATGTAATTGAGAAGCTCCCTAATCTGCTTCACGGTGTTACTGTTCTACATACACATCCGTGTCTGTGTCCACGCCCAAGAGAGTTGACGCCTCCGATGCTGTGATCACACCTAACAGGATGTCATTCCTCAGCTCATGGTTGCCATGGCAATGAGAAGTAGCACACAGACACAGACAACTTCTACCCCTGACCTGATATTTAGGTCTCTGAAAATACAGATGTGAGTGTGCCGCCGAGGTGTTTTCTATATTATTCCCCTGGGGACATTGTGGATTTATTATTTTATATAATTATTATTATACGCAAAAAAGATAATCTGCTCTATATTCTATTGTTTTTGTCGTCTAACAGGGCGATGGCTATGCTGCTTGCAACATGCCATATCGATTCCATGAGCTGCTGTGTGCTCACATATGCATACACACACACACACAATCACACACCCATACCTGCACAAAGCAGTGAGACAAAATCTATGCCACGCAGACAAAGAGCCACCACCCTGTTAGCAAAGGGCTGCTTCTAATCAGAGGGAATAAGGTAGATGGCTCATATTGAGAGAATGATGCCAAAATTCATTTTAAAATAAGCCTCATTGCATGTCATATGCACAGCCACATGGAGATATTAAATACTGGATGTAAATATGAATAAAGTATTCTGTTTAACTCACTGTTCTATTGTACTCTGCAAAGCCCTGTTGTCAGTCCACATATTTGTATTTGCACATATTTGCACATGTGATTCTCTTTCTAATGCTGAAGTGCAATATATTCTCTTTAAATACAGAAAACACGTTAAATAAGTACAGCTGATACACAAAGAATAACTACAGTAAAAGAGGCTAAGCCTTTTTCTCTTTTTGCCTTCCAACATTAAATTCAACAAAAGAATCCAGAAGAAGAATCCCACTGCAAAGCAATATCATGGATTCTAAAACTAATTTTTGATTGATTCCAGACACAGCCGACTCCTCCCTACAGCAGAGCTTTATGAGATTTGTCTCTCCTGGGAGCCCAATGACAAATGGAATTGAAAAAATGTGGTTAGTCTCAGTGTGGAGAGAGCCAGCAGAACATAGTTTAAGAAATATTATCGTCTTGATGATAAAAATACAGAGGGAGCTCTGCAGAGAGGGAATGAGCCTTTTATATTTCTCAGAATCTGAGTCGTATTTCCCAGCCCTTCTCTGGAGTACTGTATCGTATCAGAGATCTTTAAAGATATTACAGATAGCTTATGTTACTCCTGGCAAGGTACGTGAACATATCCCACCTGACAGGCACAGTACTTCCATTTTAGCAGAACTCTGCAGAGTACTATTATAATATTAGCCCACAAATCTATAATTACATTGATACCATCTCACATTCTACCTGCAAATGGACAAATGCTCATGTACAGCCATCTAGCACCAATATATAGAGCACTGCTGTACACTAGGCCACAGACCTGTGAAAAGGATAGAGATATCGTCTTACACTCATTCACCAGTACACTAAATGTAATGTAGCCAATCCGGCTGCCATAATCCAAGTTTAGTCCAATGCATTTTCAGGAAATATGGGTATTTCCTGTCACAGTACTACAGCACAGTACTACAGCCCACCTCTCAACGACTGGTGCTGACACTACAGTACATGACATTCCTCTAAAAGAAAAAATGTCCTACTGGAAGTGAGCTACCGTACATTTGTGGTCCTCACAGTTGCCAGGAACAGCCAGTCTGGAGCAGAAGTCTATTGACCACCAGCCCACAGATCCATAATGGTGTGGTGTGGATATCACTCCATCCATTCAATACACTACTGGGAATGTAAAAGCGTCCATGTGATAGCCTATTCTCTTTCAAATTGGCCATCCCTGCATTACTGTTGTAACTCTCTGATGCAGTTTGGATATAAAGATCTTCTCTAAATTAAACACAAATTAAACATAATCCAGAATATTTGATGGTCTACACCTTGTTTGCTAAGTGGCAGGTATTTTGAGAAGAAACATGTCACATCATATCTTTTCCAGCTGTTAAATGTATTGTTCACATAAATTACACGTTTTCAGGATTTGAGAATAGTCAGCTCTTCGGGAATTTGGTAAAAGATGATAATAAACTGAAGCAAAAACCGATAACAGAAATAAAAAAAGAAACACCAAAGGCTTTTAACCAAACTCACAGCAGTCCATTTAACACCAGAACCTCAGTATCAGCTTTCAAATCCATAATGGTGCAACAGATCTTGTCTCTGTCTCCACAGAAGGATACACTTCCTATCTGCTTTCTCCACTGGCTTTATTTAATATGCACCCTTTTCTGCCTAACTACAGATGAAAGTAAATTGCTTCAATGCAATTGCAAAATATATTATTAACATTCACATTGAAAGCTTTCATTAAATATGCAGATTATGCCATTAGAGTTAAATTAACACTTGAGTATTATGAAAGATTTGTAGTGGTTTCATGCATTTGCATTTAGGTGAGTTAGAGAAAGCTCCATGATTTAAATATCATTATATATTAATAATTAATAATTCAGGATGAAACTGATTTATGTACTGATTAATATTAAAGGGAAAGAACTTCCCTGTTGCAGTGCTTTCAGGGAGTGTTATAATGAGGGAAATGATGAGTCATTATTGGAGTAGTTTTGGGATTTGAAGTAATTCGTGATTTTCGTTTGAGTGCTACTGGAACTAACAAATATAAATCACGAATTCAAAGGGTTCAAACATCTGAACTGTTCCAGATCTTACCTTGACATTCCTCTTGATGATCTCTCGGCTCATCAGGACACGCCCCTCTGATAAGTCGATCCCAGACAAGGGTACGAGGGTCTCTCCGATCACCTCATCACGGGAGAACCTATCAAAGCTCAGCACCATAAAGTGAAGGGCCAACTCCGACACTCGGGCCAGCGGGATCCCGTAGAAGCTGAAGGTCTCGTCAAAGGCGGGGTCCAGAGTCTTCCTCAGGACTCTGGTCTTCACCCGGTGCTTTTTCTCCGGCAGCAGGGTCAGCTTGATGTAAGGGTCAGAGGTCAGCGACTGCTCATCAGTTGGGGTCAGGCCATGGGCTTCCTGGACCAAAAAGTTAAATCAATCAATCAGTCAAGACTGTGTGAAACAATTTTTATTCTAATTTCTATTAAAAAAAAAACTGATTGTAAAGACACACACCTAAACACATACAGTACCTTGATATGGACAATGAACACCTTCCTCTCTGGCTGGTACTCCAGGGAGAAGTGGAGGGTCCCTAGCCCACCTTCCCTCTCCTCTCCCTGGGGCTTGTCCACAGCCGGGGTGGGCGCCTGGCTTGAGAGGGTGCTGGATGGTGAAGGGAGGTCACGGCGGTCCATCACCCCAGGTTGGGTGAACCCTGCATGGGGAGAGGGCAGCTCCAGGTCTGGGGAGCTCCGCACCTTCTGGTTGTGGTGATGAAATGGTTTGGTGGTGAAGTTGCCGTTCAGATCCCGTTTCTCCAGATCCAGATGCAGAGCCGGTCTGGAATCGTTTGGACTTGACGCCAGTTTACCGGTGCCAGTCAGACTCATTAGCGACGCAGTGTGGCAGTTTCCGTTAACATCAGTTTTGCTGGTGTCGTTAGTTGTCGTGGTGGCAGGTGCAGCGAACTTCTTCTTGCCACTGAGGCTCTCTGGGTAGATGTCGACCCCTTTGAGCATGTGCACAAACTTGTAGGGAGGGGTCTTCTGGGATTTGGTGTTTTTACGCTGGCAACAGATCCACGCAAAGGCTGACACAGTGAAGACAAGGCCAAAAACACTCACCACAGCAACACCTACTGGCACTGCCACTGTGGAGGAGGCCAGAGAGAGGAGCGAAGAGGGGAGAAAATAATTTTCATTAAAAATGTCTGACAAATAATCACATATAAAACAAGTGTTCTGCTTGCACAACCTCAACAGATTTTATTGTCGTACTGAGGCAAGTGAATCCATTTTGTGTGTCTGACTGACGCAGGTTGCAGTCTTGACTCAGAGGGAGATGAAAACAAGGCAATCTGTTCAACCCTGATGAAGTACCATCAGTACTGTGTTCATATTCCAAACATGGCTACGGTAAATCAATAGGAAACAGCTGGTGTAAGTAATGAACTGCTGAGACAACTACATAACGTCATTATTTGACTGGTTGATTTCTTCATGGCAAGTTTATAAAAATGGCTGAACTCAGAAGCAGAACATAGAAAAGTAACAAAACCTTGCAAACGCAAATGGAGAAACAATGTTCTCAGTATTTCTGTTATCTGGTTTACATAACAATCATCATGATGACAATGTCACTCAATGGAAGATTTTTGACTGACGATCAGACTTTAAAAAGGAAACATCCGGATCATTCTGGTCGATACAGAGAAAAAACAGCAGCTTGTGTAACATAGCAAAACAGATTCTTATAGATTATATTACATTTTGTAATGTTGTGCAAAGCCTCATATCCCTCATCAGTGTAAAGGCAGGGTGGCTCACTCTGATAGCCCATGTGCAATAATGGCATAATAATCAGAAATGTGTGATAGGCCCTGTGTTATACTCATATATTCCTCCTACAGCAGGGGAAGACTTGCCCAAACTCAGTGAGGTTTTCTTTTCAACAGTAGTGGTACTTTGGGGACCTAATTCCTTTCAATGGTACTTCTGTCTCCTATAGTATCACTATAACATTACTATGGAGACATATTACAGGGATATTTGCCACTGAATGCTTCAGTTCTTTGTTTTGTGGTGTTGAACTGTGACTCAACAGCAATCATGCTGCCTTCTCATGCAGTCAGAGTTAATAGGTCTATTTCAAAGGAGGAAACACAGACCATTTCCTGCAGTTAAGAGGGCGGCCCAGTGGAAAAGCACTCAGGTTAACACCCATACAGAGAGAGAGAGAGACAGAGAGAGAGAGAGATATGGGTGGGGGTGGGTGGTAATCACTCATGTACTTGTCTTCTGAATCCTTTTCATCTGGTCAAATCTACTGTAGTTCATATGTATTAGATCATCCGAGAATCAGTACTGCAACATTTGTGATCATTTATTTACATTTCTCATATAACAGGTGATTGTGCTGCTGCCAGTGTCATGTTGACACACAGTAAACAATATATGTATTTCCTAATTATGTTCCTATAATTGACATACAGGACTCTACAGGTAAACTGTAAGGTTTCATAATACTTTCACTTATTTGCTGCCATTCCTGATCATATAAGCCTGTATGTAATTGGTATCTCCTATGGTATTATTATAGAGGTTATTATGCTTATATATTCATTTCAAGTGTATATACTGTGAGCTAGTTTTGCTGTAGGCATAGCGTCCATCTAAAATGTATCATTCATTTGAAGGGACTGCCTCTTATTCAGACTTATCCGTGGCTAAGGAAGCTCATTTCAATGTTAGATCACAGCACTTTTTCATTAATATTTCAGCCTCACGTCCTGGGCAGACTGGTTTTGAAGGCAACAGCAACAGACAGATGGATGTGGCAACGGGAGGGCGGTGAGGGAGCTGCTGAACCGAGAGATAATACAGAAAACACAAGGTGCTTTCCAGTAACACCTACTCAAATCCAAATTATAAGAGACTAATACATGAACTTAGTTAATAATAATAGGCCTATAGTAAAAAAAAAAAAGAAAAAAAAAAAAGAGTCACCTCCACCACCCCCTACTGGTTAGTTTTCCTGATAATTGGCTGTCGCCCTAAGCTAGCTGCAAAATGGAGGCTGGAAGTCTCCCCAAACACGATGTTTTATCGACTAACACATTAGAAACACATTAGACAAAGAAAGGCACTTTTAAGTGAGTTTTTTTTTTTTTCATAAAATAGGCTACTCTAACATACCTGTACGCTCATTATTTTTTAAAACAAGACGAGCATAAATCAAAAAGTAATTAAAATTAGCCACTGGCGACTAATCACGCTAATACTTTTGAGGCGAGTCACGTGTAATGAATAACTTCTTGAAGATTAAAAAGCCCAAGGCTACCACCAACAACCTCACACATGCACACCTGTTTCTTTTTAAATGAACGAGGCCGGTCAGAGTTTGGACTCACCGAGCTGAGCTTCGTCCGCCACCCTTGGAGCCATGGTCTCTGTCCAAGGTGCTGAAACGGTCCGTCTGCTTTCCCACCGAGCTCTCTTCTCCACGGCGAACTCGCTCTCCTGGTGTCGAGGTGCAGTGTATCTCCGCAATATCTCGGCTTTGATTATGTTAAATAATGTAAGCGTGTTTGTACGGCTTCAATAATTGAAAACGCAGCCTTGTTTTCCCAGAGAGAAGGATGGAGGGATGCTCTGTCCTCACCCTGCTGTTGTTACTCTGTGATGCGTGAGTGTGTCTCCGAGGCGGCAACACCCCGTTTCTTCTCCCTCTCTCTCTCTCTCTCTCTCTCCCATTGTTTTCTCTGTCTCTTTCTCTTCCTCTTCCTCCTCCCCCCCTCCCTACCGGCAACGCTGAGCTCATCAGTGCTGACGCAGTAATGACGGAAGCTGGCTGTGAAATCTGGACCCCCGGTGTAGCCAATTTCCCTGACTGATTGGTAGGGAATGAACGGTCCTAGTTTGTACCGCTGTCCTTCTCTCTCTCTCTCTCTCTCTCTCTCTCTCTCTCTCTCTCTCTCTCTCTGTTTTCGTGTGTGTATACATCCTTTTTTTAATAAGACTGGTGAATGGATGTGTGTCTGTGGCTCTATCATTCATTGGTCATTTGGCTGATAGGTTTGTATGCAGTGATGCTTTCCTCTGATAAATAGATTGGCAGTAATTAGAATGACAGGTCAGCTTACTATGACCACTTCGTGTAGTAGTCTACAGTGTATTTATTATACAATTCACTGTTTATAGTACAATTATAAACCTTCCAAAATACTACAAATCAATAGTAATTAAACTAGCAGGCCAATGAAGTACAACCCTCTGCTATATACAAACTGTACTGTATGTGCACATACACATTAACTTTTGTAACCGTGCCTTAAACAAAGGTACCAAAAGTACAAACATTTTCTGCTTTGCACTTTGTTTGCAACTCTGCAACACACTTCTTGCAAAACACAACACAGTGTTTTATACATTAGACACTTCGTTCAAGAATGAAATCTCTTGCAATCATTGGGAAAAGACTTCTGCTCAAAATGCAAAACATGAACACACACACGAAAACACTAAATGAACACCAATCAGTCTGAGCCTTAGCACTAAAAATAGACCTCAGGTAAGCGCACCTCTTTTAAGAGAACATGTGGCCAGACCCTAACTGAAGGCAGGATCCATAAACCGTCCACCCCATCCCTTACAATACTATTTTTTGTTTTCCACACTGTAATTTCAGTAATTATTTTTGTTTCAGTGAGTTTACAGTAATATTGTATTGATTGCTGTAGTGTAATTCTACTTTTCATAGTGCTTTGTTGTTGTAAAAACCTGCAATGGTAAAAAAAAACAAAAAACAGTTTTTCCTGAAGCCTTTCTATTTTTGTGTGAGTAGATGTACACTACTGGAACAATGTTTCACAGAAGCCTGTATGAGAAAATTTAAAGGGGAGGCTATACAAAGTAGGACAGCAGTTACGAAAGACAGCAGTGTTTTGTATAAAGTACATCAGTGTGTTGTTGCTGCTTTGAAAGAGTAATTCACATGCATGTATGTATCATTTTGTTGCAAAAATGCCATTTTAAGAAAGGATTGTTAGGTTTTGATTACAGAGTTTCATTTTGACATAGAAGTGAGATGTTTGTCTCTGAGTGTTGTGTCTTACTCGGCTTGTGTGTAGTGTTTTGACACGATGAGCCAAATTCCCCAACAAGTGTGTAGGCAATCACAAAAAAACAAAACTGTAAAGTAGTCCTACTGACATCATGTGGATCACTGCATCCTACATTTCACTGTTGAGTATGATGAACACACTGAAGCCTATATTTAAGTACACTGTTAAGAATAAGTTACAGAAAGCTTTCAGTTATTGTAGTTTTCCATACAGTGTTAATACAGTATAATATATCATAGTGCTTGTAATTCACTGCACAGTCCTTGAACACAACTAAAAGACAAGGAGCAGAAAAGAAAGGAAAGGAAAAGAGTGTTACGGGGCATCTTTGGGAGAGGACCCAATCGCAGACAGAGGAGGAAGCTTGTAGCAGGTTTCACAGGTTTATTATACTATATTCAAAACACAGACAGGTTGGTAACTTGGTGAGCAAACATAGGAGTCCAGGTTCGGTTCGGGAAGTCAGAAGCACAGGGAATAAGGTCCACACACAGGAACCGATAAACTAAAAGAGACAGTACACACAGCACTCACAACTTAGGATATCTAGGAACTCCACGGGGCAAAACAGAAACCACAAAACCAAACCAACACAACTCAGACAGTAGGTCACCAGAAACACCAAACACCACGTAACATAGGGTAATGACACCACAGGGAACAAAGCAAAAGAACCAGTACAAATAGGGAAGAGCAAACGAGGGAATCAGAGGCAGGTGTACAAACGAAAGCAGGTGAGGCCAATCAACAGATAATCAACACAAGGGGAGACACTAGGGCAGGAACACACAGGAACCAAGAGAGACCAAACTTCAAAATAAAACAGGAACAGACGAAGAGTCCACATCGTGACAAAGAGAGAGTTTGTTATCACTTGGACAACTCAGTGGAACACATGTTGTGTGAACACACTGAGGACTTTATGATTAGTTAATAGTTTTATTCATACTATATCTTGCCCAATGAAGCTGGACTGAGTGGTCTGGGTCTTTTAAATAAAAGATTGTATCACCACGCCACTTTTATAATGTGTAATACAAATTTAATGTATTTAACTGTAATCAATAAGTGAAACTCTTTATCTGTGCAGGTAACAATTTGGCCACATTTGGAATAAGACATCATACACAAGTCAGTGGTTTCTGCATTGCCAACAGGTTTAACATTTGATATAATCAAATACTGACCCCTGGTGTTCATAGTAAAGAATGCATTTCCCTTGAAAACAACAAATCTTAAACAATCAGTGATTTTAGCTACTGGAAAGCAAAGCATGTACACTTAGAAAGTATACATCCTGAAAACAAAACACTCTGGACACTGAGAGTTGGAACCAATCAAGATTTGAAACCCATATCAAAAGAGGTTTTGGAAAGAAAAAAGTTCATCTCTTGCCAGAACTGGAGTTTAGAAGGCACCTGTCCAGGATAGTAATAGAAATAATGGTGGTAGTATAAGGGTTATTAGGTCAGTTTCAATAAGTTTATATAGTGTTAAATATGTAGGACAGATGTATGTTTTCTAAGGAATTTCCAAGAATTGCAAAACGTGGAGAGCAAAGTTGACAGAATCCCCATTGGCTCTGTTGGCGTTGGCGCTGGATTTTAGGTATCACAGGATAATACACAATAGATGTAATTAACTGTAGATAACTGCATGTCCTCTGATGATAAAGCAATTTGTCTATATTGACTGAGCTGGAAAATCTTGGCAATTTTTAGTGAAGGGATCATTATTGAGTCCTTTAAGCATTGTGGTACTCTACTGGCAAAGTGAGGTTTGAAAATGTTGGTGAACACAGGTGCAATTTGAGCTGCACAGTGTTTGAACACCATGGGGATAACAACAACAACCAGCAGCCCCTCTAAAATATCATTAATATATTTCTAGATCTAGCAGTGTTTCTATAAATGTGGTGTCTAATAGTATTGTGATGTAACTAATTTACTGGAAGTGAAACTATGACAATGCAGAAGAGGGTCTCTTGTAAAGTGAAAGAAGAGATAGAGGAAGAAAGAAAGCAACCACGCATCTTATCTTTGCTGTGTTCCCTTTAGTTACTGTTGCTAACCCTGTCAAACGTTCCCTGCGATATTTTAACAATGGGTCTTCCTTTTCACATAGAAGTAAACAAAACCTCCAGCTGATGATCCAAATTAACGTTAAAAAAAGCAGCAGCATTGTTTGTGTTTTGCAGGGTAGAGATAGTGCGATGCAATTTGGCTGGAGTTGCTGGAGTCTAAACTTCCAAACCAAATAAAGAGCAGAGCTGTTACAGTATTAATCTGTAAGGCCTCCATCAGTTTCAGTTTTACATGCTGTACAATTAAGTGCAACACATATTTTTGTACAGGGTCGCTCTGGTTTGTTGCCTGGGAGTTTGTTTTGTGTTTCACTGTATGTACCCACAGTAACTGATGCTGGCATTTCCCTTTAAAGTTAAGTACTATTTCTGTGACAGTGAAACTGAAGAGGCAGCGTCAGGTAGAAAAGAATAACCTGTCTTGCAGGTATAAACACTTACGAATCACACACACACACACACACACACACACACACACACAGGTGAGTTGTGCCATGGGTGGGTGAGGTGACACCAGGAGTATATAAAGCATTGTGTGGTGTGTCTTCTCATCATTTCCCCTTCATCACCTGTACAGCAGCTCTCCTTCCATTTACATCTCAGGTAAGATCAGAAACTGTAACTCACTATAAGATGGTTTATGCTGTAGAACTTTACTGCAAATATTACAGTTGAATACGTTTTTATTTAGAACAGCGATGGCAGCAGCATCTTTGTCCAGAGGCAGAGGAGTGGCAGGTGTCAGAACCACCAAAGGCCTGTTCTTCATCTTCACTCTGCTGTGTCTGGTTTGCTTTGCAAGTTCACTTAACAAGCACCAACTGGTAAATAAGTTGTTGCTTAACCTCCCTTCGCTATAAAAACAATTTCACATGTATTTTCAAGTCCACAGCCATTGTGAGTCATCACAAGCAAATGTACTGTTACTATTTCATTTCTTATCTGTACTTGTATGTGTTAACATGTGTTATATTAGAGCTGCTGTCATATTTACATGTCCCCAAATGTAACTGCATGTTGATCCTCACCCTGGATTTGCAGGAAGAGCACAAGGAATTCCTTCAGAAAGCACAAAAAGAAATGGACATATTGAAGGTGAGTCAGTTGTAACTCGTTCACTTTATGTACTGCAGTGGACACAACATAATGTAGCAACTTAGCAAATTGATATTGTACCATATCATGAAGTGGTTTTATTTCCCCCCATTAGGCAGAAAGGGCCACCACTGCAGAGCTCATGAGTGAATATATGAGCTGGATGCACCCAATAATAGCATTAGCAAAGAAAACCGTGGCAGCATCACCTGACTTTTCATCACTTGTTGGATATCTGGAGAACATCAAGGGCCTCTTGGAGGAAATCAATGAGCAGAATGTGGAGTTAGATTCAATACTGGAGGACACTGAACGGAAACTGGGAATATTGAGGAAATTAATAAATTTCCTTGAAAAGTATCAATCTGAATTGTAACTTCCATGTTAATTAGTGCCTCTATCTCTGATATTGCATCTATTGTGTCTGTTAAATTTCTCTTATTGTCCAGGTTTATTTGAATGTTTCTATGAACTGGTTTTGGTAAAACACTCTTCTTCCATTCCTGAAAAATATGAAAATGTGATTAAGTGATATAAGTTCTTCCATGCCAATGAAAATCTTTTACTGAATCAGGTTATATTTTACAAATATCCTGCATTTTAACTGTCAGAATCACGAAGTTCATGTTTTCGTTTCATGCTCATCAACTTCTCTCTCTGAGTCCAGGAAACACTAATCACAACCTGTACTGCAGGCAAGGGACTAATCAAGTTTCCATGCAAGATTAGCAGGAGAAAGAGCATTTGTTCATCTTGATCGCCTGTCATTTTATTCAATGTATTTTTATCATGTTTTTGTTGCTGTCATGGAGTCTCTTCAGGTTATTAATTAAATATACCATGCAGTTTTGTGGCGACACTGAAAGTATCTTTGTGTTGTTCAATGACACCAAAACAACTGAATTACACCGACATTACCCAGCTTCCATCAAATCTGCATATGTGTGTACTAAATCTGGTTTTACCAAAATGTAAATCTGGCAACCCTTATTCAAAGCCTGCAGGAGGAAGTATATTTTTGAAGCTTTATTTAAAAGGGGGATGAATTTCATCACATTTTCCATCAGAGAATGACATCCCCTGCCATCCCTCCTCAAATCAACCCTGACCTGCTCAAATATTGCAACACAATAACAGCACATTCACAATGTTTACATTTTATTAACAGACAATGCACAGTAAAGGTTTTAAAGTGTATTTCCAGTTATCATTTAACATTTTGTTTCAATATGATGCAAAATAAACACAATAGGCAAAAAACAAAAATAAACAAACACAAAACATTGGCTGGTGATGGAGGATGGAGTTTTTCCTCTTGTCAGGAGCGAGAAAGTGACCATATAATCTTCAGGCTCGTCAACCGATCAGTGGCATCAATCAATTACGCCTGCTGTAAGAGATACAGGAAGGAACAGGGTTGAAAGTTCATGGAGTAGCATCTAACACCCCTTCCCTCAAAAGGTCACAAAATGCATCACAAAATGATTAATCAGCACCTGGTTACTATTATCTGCTTTGCAAGCATTCAAAATCCTCATTTTCTTTCTGTGAAGACTGACCAATCATAAGATGCTCCCTTAACTCTAATCAGCATCAGGTTTTGCTGTCACCAAGTGACGAGTCTTTGACCAGTGTGTCTGTGTACCCATTCCTTTGCTACGGTTGAGGAAGAGCCCAGCAGACAGGCTTCATTGCCCTCTTCCAGCTCTATCAGTCTACCTTACAAGAAGCCTTCCAGGTGTGAAAGAGACAAAGTGCGTACAGCTAGAGGGAACTCAGAAGTTTCCATTCATAATTCTGTGCTGTACCTGGTATGTGTGATGGCACTTTTCACAACAGTAACAGGCTTGGTGTGGCCGGGAGGAAAGTCAGGCAGCTCGACAGTGGGCCGACTCTGAGAGGGAAGGAACAGACAGCAAGTAGTAAGTCACAAAATATGAATCTCTTATATTTAGTGGAACAGTGTTTGTCAACTTAACAGAACATCTTCGAAGATGGCTAGCGTACCAGGTCAAATTTCTTGGTCGGCGTCTCAAGCTCAGGAGGGCCGGGTCTCTTGGTGCTTGGTGAGCTCACACAGGGAGACGGACTCTTTTGGGCGAGACACCTGGAGAGGACTCTTCAGAGCAGCTGCCTTTTGTCTCTGGAGTTCATCTGTGAAGTTTCTGAACAGGGAGTTCAAGGTCTCTTTGTGGCCCATGGAATCATGGAGGGTGAAGCGGGTTTGCTGGGCGTGGACGCTTTAACCGCTCTGATCTTCTGAGGCCAGCCTTCTCTCTTTGAGGCTGGTTGGCCTGCGCTGACGGGCAGCGTGTGACTAGGTGGAACTGTGGCAGAGATTTGGCGGCTCACTGTGGGCTTCGGTTTTGGACTGAAAACCCTTTTGCGTTGGCCATTAGGCATCTCCCAGCTGAGGCGTTTCCCTCTTCATGTATGTGGCTGATATGGTCATCCCCTCCTCATATATCAGCTCTCTGCCAGGCTGCAGACTGCAACAGCACAAAATAAAACTATGATTTAGAATTTCACACTACATTGCTCCATTTCTACTGAATGTAAAAAAGGAAAAAAAACATACTAGTATCAGTGAAGGACAGGTCTAGTCTATTTTCAGGTTTTAGCCTCCTGCATATTAAGTCCAATCAGCGACATTGTGCTTCCCTCTCTGAAACAGACACATACAGGCCAATGAGTTGACAAAGTCAAACACGTCTAACTACAACATAACAAGCCAGATTTGAATACTATTTTACTGCAAACTGAGAGTAAATATATAGCATATAAACAACAGTAATAAGTTAGTAAGAAAGGGGTAACATATTAACATATTTTCTTTGGAGCAAATCTGATAATTCATTGACTGACATGGTTCTAAATTTGTAGCCTAAAATCCTAATCAGAGTCCTGCTGAGGCCTTACCCTGGGATACCAAGAAGGAAGGCTGAAATAGCAGTCCTCTACTCTCTTCAAGCAAACTGGGATTGGCCACACCCTGACACAAAACTCCAGATTATCAGATCAACTGATCCTTATCATTCACATTAAGCTACATAATAAACATAATAAAAATATCTAAGTACTGAATCAACTTTGTCCATCACAATTTAATCTAACAGCTGCATTTTGTGTTGCTACTGCCGTTTCAGTAAATGTGTGCTCACAAATAGAGTTTTTTGGTTTTTTGTTTAATCTGATGCTTACCACTGAGACTCCTGACGCAGCGTTCGTCTATGTTCTTCACCCACTTGTTATTGAGAAGGTCCAGATTTTCAGGAATGCTCTTCAGCACCACACGGGCAAAGACCAAGTCTTGGAAAACTCGGAAATAACAGGAACATAAAAACAATGATTAAGACACATGCCAACACAATTTAAATTGAGACAGTAGAGTTTTTACTTTTTTCGTCAGCCAAATTACCTCAATCCCATCGTAGGACAGTTTGCTAACTGGGACCATTGTCAAAGGTTAAGGCCCTTTGACAATGTTCCATCCAACTGTACGTTTCCTATTGTTCATATATTAATGTTATGACTTAAAACCTGTTATATTCTTAAATGTTTGTGCATTATTTGTTCATCTTTTCTGTACTTATGTCCCCATGAAAGATTTGCTGGGACTAGACAGCCAACTGAAAATGTGTTCCACTAGTTTCAGCCTCGAGAGCTCAGGAGATATGAACATCACTCAAACAAGTGCAGGCTGTGAGATTCATAAATGAACATCATCAAACCTCTTTCAAACTGTGCGCTCCTGACCTCTAGTGGCTGAAGTCAGTGTAACATGCTCTAATACATGTCTTAACTCACTCAGTTCATATATTAACTTTATCAATGTAAGAATCCACTTGGTGGAACATGGGAAAAAATATTATATATTATTTGCTGCAGCAGCTCAAGGTACAGCTATAGTGTCACAAGTTCTTTTAGTTTCAAAATGATCTTAAAGTGTGTGCCAAGGCCACACCCACTTTTGTGAATCTGAGATGAGTAAGGTACAAGGCAGTCTGATGACATTCCCCTTCCTAGTGTACGTACGTACATACCAGACTCTGAGGACAACGAAAAGAGCACAGGGCAACTGGATAAGATAACAAATGGACAATGAAATGATGGGCAAGACACTAAGATTTGCTTTTACTGTACAATTAATGCCTGAACGTTAATTGCCTTCCTGTGGGCGCCATTAATATCTGTACCAAATGACATGGCAATCCATCCAAATGCAGATCCATCCAGACATTTCACTGAAAACCAAAACAATCAACCTCGTGGTGACGCAGGGGGAACAGTCAGGGGATCGCCAAAGTCATTAGGATTCATCCTCTGGAGAACATGAATGTCTGTACAAAATTTCATGGAATTCCATTTAATAGTTGTTGAGGTATTTCAGCCTGGACGGACCGACCACCCTGCTGATCTCCACTGTCCAGACCACCCATCTCTGTCCCTGTCTAAGCTTTAATTTCTTTTTCCTTTAATTACTTTTAGTAGGCCTATATTTATGTATCTTGCAATAATACCAACATCTTAGTTACTATGGGAAGTGATAGCATTAGAAATGTTATCAATAAAAATATTTTATGGTAGCATTAGTATCATTATTAACAATATTACTTGTATTAGCATTATTTCTATTATTATTCTCATTAGTAGCAGTAGTGATACTAGCAGCGAAAGCATTACTATTTGTACTTTAATATTAGTATTAGCATTCATGTTAATATTAGTTTTGTTTTGCTATTAGCCATAGTATCAGTGTTATTCTTACTATTCATAATGGTTTATTATAATTGGTATTAAGTGGTGGAAAAAGTATTCAGATCCTTTACTTTAGTAAAATTAGCAGAACCACACTGTGAAAATACTCCACTACAAGTCCTGCATTCATAACCTTACTTCACTAAAAGTATGTAAGTATTATCATGAAAATGAACCATAAATATCAAAAGTAAAAGTAGTCATTGCGCAGTAAAATGGTCCCTGTCAGTGTTTTACTATTATATATGATGTTTCTGGATTAATATTACTGCTGCATTAATGTGTATGTTGCATTTTATTGCTGTAGATGTTTAAGGTTGAACTTTATATGCTGTTGGGTATAGCAGCAATGCATCATGTTCTATAAGATCATCATATGTTTGTAGCTCTGCTGTCCAGGGAAGACCCGTTAAGACTTTTTCTCTCTCAAGAATTTTATCTTGTCCTGTTTGAATAGGTGACATACACAATGGCCTCTTCCACTTCTGAGCAGTCCGGTTTTAAATGCTTTATTTGACTTGATGTCTTCACTGACCCTGTCTCCACTCCTTGCAGACACAACCTTTGCAAAGTCTGCATTAACACCTTCTGGGATTCAGCAGACATAATCCAGTGTCCATTTTATCAGCGAAACTTCAAGAAAAGGCCCCAAATTAAGAGTTAATGTCACGCTCAGAGACACCCAGAGCTTCCCAGAGGAAAGGACCCAAACTCAACAAATGATGTGTGAGGTGTGTGCTGGAGAGAAGAAGGCAGTCCAGGCCTGTCTGTATTGTGAAAAATCTTTCTGTTCTGAACACCTGAAACCTCACCAGGCTAATGCTGAGCTGAAGAGGTATTGTGTGTGAATGGTGCACTGTAGGTAAGACGTTTTGTGCACTTTTGCACCATGAATGTACTGAATTCATTGTATCGGGACAGTCCATTCAACAGTTTTTGAGATCTTTCATTCCATTTTTTCTTCAAATCTGACAGTCCATGACAATAGCTACAATAGTATACCTGTATTCATCTTATATAGACTTTATTCGATAAAGGTAAGCTATAAATTAATGTGAATTAAGCCCAGGCAATACTCATAAAACATTTGTAAAGTGTGTAAAACTGAAAGAAATTCTAAGTGCTTAAAAGCACAAAACTGCTTTGGAACTGCTTTGCCATCATGCTCTGACTTGCGTGTGTGTTGTGCATCAAATCAAACCACAAAGAAGTGTGGTCCTCTGAAGAACTAGGTACGACTAACTTAACCACACTGTTAATAATGGTAAATGGACTTTAACCTACATAGCGCTTTTCAACCGTTGAAACGGTTCCCAAAGCGCTGTACAGTAATCTAAGCTTTTTAACATTAGTCTAATTCACCCAATCGCACACCAGCCATGCTGGCCTCCACCGGGGGCAGCACCGGGGGCAGCTTAGGGTTCAGTGTCTTGCCCAAGGACACTTCGACATGTGGACAGGAGGAGCCGGGATCGAACCACCAACCCTGGGATTGATGGACAACCGCACTACCCTCTGTACCATAGCCGCCCGACAGCAGTGACATAGTTCCATTTGAATTATGCAGTCTGAATTATTGACAATGTTCTATGCTCAGGCCCAGGCAAACCAAGAATTGGCCGATGTGCAGCAGGAGATCAAGGACAGGAAAAAGATGGTAGAAAAGGTTGACTGATCAGGGGAAATCAGTGAGGTAAGTCAACCTTAATGATAGATGGATACATGGGTGGAAGGATGGATGGATGGGATCTTAAACAGTAGGTAATCTATGTGTCAGAGGCAGATTTCTTCAAGGGTTACGAGATGATTTACGGGAGTGGTAACTGGGAAAGAACATTCACTCATTTAAACTGAGCATTTTAAGAGATCCTGATCCTTTCTTTTAAATTTGATTTTGCTGTATTCTGTGTAGTAAAAACAAATATAAATATGAAAATGATTAATTTAACTGATTTCCATAATTGTATAGCCAAAAGCTCTAATTCATCCAAATTTGCATTGGTGGAGGAAGTACTCAGATTATTAAGTAAAAGTAGCAATACCACACTGTAAAAATACTCCATTATAAGTGTAAGTCCTGAATTGAAAATGTTACCTAAGTAAAAGTATTATTAGTAAAATGTACTTAAAGCTGCAATAGACCCCTTTTTGTCAGTAAACATTAATTCTTTTTCTTCAGTCAGAGAAAAGGTGTAGTTGAGTTGTTAAGTTCTAGTTAAGTTCTACAATTAAAAGTACATACAAATTAAATTCTATTTCATTGAATACCGAAATTAATGAATAACTGAATCACATTAATCAGTACATCAATGCATCCCTACTTTAACATAATAATGTCTGAATTGACTAAAGAGATTAAATGTACAACTTTACAATGACAAAGTAAACAAGACTTGGAAAATCAAATAAAACAGAATAAACTACTCTCAACGCACTCAGGGACAAAGGACACAGGACAAAGGGAACCAGCTAATCCACAGTGCAAACAGTGAATGAACTCAGGACACTAAATGCACCTGTGTCAGCTGCCCAATTAACACACATGTGCCTGCTTCCAGAGAGCGTGCTCCTGTGCCTCCTCAAATTAGATATTTAACTGCATAAGTGAATCACCTGTTGGTGGTGCTAGAGGAAACACCAAATCACCAAAGTCATTATGATTCATCCTCTGGGGACCATGAGTGTGTGTACAAAATGTCTTGGCAATCCATCTATTAGTTGTGAAGATATTTCAGTCTGGACCAAAGTGGTGGACCGCCTAACAAACCGACTGACATTGCCATTCCTAGAGCCAAGCTGCTAGCTAACAATGTAGAGTAATGTGTTTGGACAACATCAATAAAATATCACAAAATAGTCTTCATTTGACCTTGCATTTTTATGTAGTGAAGAGACCGTTTACATCATGCTCTTATTTTGAAAAACAAAACAAAACACTTTCCTCTTATGAATTTGTTTAGAAAAAAACCCAAATTAAAAAACTGACTTTTATCTGACTAAACACTTGTCAGTCAATAAGAAAGGAGGCGTGGCTGAATCGTACATTTGTTTTGTTCACATTAAAGTCAACACAGTGCACCTAAAATAAAGATCTCAGTAGGAAGCAAACACTATCTGGACATGTTCCTGTAGTCTGAGGTACTGATCAGTAGTTTAATCAGATTATCTATCAGAGAACTTTGCAGCCAGGTGAGTGATGTTATGATTGATTATGTGGGATATATAAGCTTGTTGTTTCTCTACTAATAGATTTTGTTAGATGTATTTAGTTCTCATTACTTAATTTGAAGAACATAGAAACAAATACATGTGACTTTTGGAATCATAGTTATTAAAAACTGGTACAAAATAATTTGTATACAGTCCAGTATGTTTTACAGTGACTTTTACGCTTAATCACTCAAGTTTGTAGATTCAGTGCACTGTACTTTTATTGTTTCTGGTTCATTGACAGAGGCTGACACATTGTATAACTCCAGCTGCAATGGCAGCATGCAGAGGATTCCTGCTGCTCCTCGGATTTATGGGATCCATGTTCCTCATCATGCTGTCCTTTAACCAATGGGACATGTCACAAGAGAAGAGAGGTACCAAATGTGTTCGTGTGTGTGTGTGTGTGTGTGTGTGTGTGTGTGTGTGTGTGAATTTCTTACTGTTCCTGCTGTGTATCCTGGTCCTGGTTAAGAATGCATGTGATTTGTTTAAATAATGTTTTGTTTGTATTTTCTGCTCCACTGCATGTGAAATGGTTTGCAATTTAGTAAGTGGAGGCCTGCAACCTCACCCCTAATTACTTTTGGATTTAACTAACCCTGTTCATTTCTTCAGTGTGGCTTTAACAAATAAATTATTGGCCTTTGGCTTTCATCCCTGCCTGTCATCTCCTCAAGAGAAAAGCATAGTTAATTTAGTACTTATTTTAGAAAGTTACACACACATTTTCTTATTCTTCTTATGACAGCAGAGAGGATCCGTCAGCTGCAGGAACTGAGAAAGCAGCTGCTAAGAGAAACGTGTGATGGTGACAAAGAGGCGTTTTCTGAGGGGAAGTACAGTTTAGAAGACATGAACGACAAAGAGCTGGAGAACCTCATTGTGGATGATAATCATGGCATCATCTACTGTTACATTCCCAAGGTGATATAGACATGAACACACACAACACACTTACAGTACAAATGTGGACATACATAGTGCCGTCTTTCGCAACTGTTTAAGAAGATGCTCGATTTAGCAAATGTTAACATGCTAATACGCTAAACTAAGATGGTCAACATGACTACAACATTATTATATGATAATTATACCCGTTTAAAGTGGCAATAGACAAATATTTGGCTTTAACTTATCATTATGAAGTACATATTGATTGCACAATGTAATGGCTATAAAATAATGACACCACTGGCGTTTAGACTGGTTCCCTATAAGCCTCACTTTAACTGTGCAGTTCTGTCTACCCCTGGGTACGATCTGACGGGGAAAAAGAAGGCTCGATTTACAGCACAATGGAAGTGGGTCAACCATTGCACTGCACAACCAAAACAGAAGAGGAATAGGTCTTTTATTTTCCGGTAGCTATTGGTAGCTATCCCAAGCTAGCGGAAACGGCGGATGGTGGAACGACCAGAGTAACTGTGGAAACTCTGCCTGGCAAAAGAAAAAGAGCCCCGTTGACGGAGGAGGCAAAGAAGGCGAAGAGAGAGAGTGATAAAAAACGAGGAAAAACAAGAGTGAACCTCGGACTGGCATTCACTCGAGGGAGAGAGCTGCGGGACTCAAGAGGGTTCCAAACCGAATACCGGCCTCTATCATAGTACTGAGATCAGGGATTCTTACGGTTATTTCTTGCTAAAACTTTAAGTCAGTTTTATTTATACAGCGCCAAATCATAACAGAAGTTATCTCAGGGCACTATAGAGCAGGTCTACACCGTAAGGTTACTCTTTATATGATTATTTACAGAGACCCAATGATTTCCACCATGAGCAAGCACTAGAAGACAGTGTTTTCTTCTACTCCCCCCTCCACCCTACGCCAACCCGTTGTAGTCACGTACTTATGTTATTACACGTACTATGTTATTACTCAATATAAAATGATGACAATTTCACTTTACCCCTTCTGTAAGCATGCTTCTTTCTTCTCTTTTATTTCCAAAGTGTAGCTGATCGTTTCTTCACGGAATATTGGAAAAAAATGCAGTGTGTCCTGTGTTGCTGGTAGTAGCTCGGCTCTGAGGGAAACTGAAAGCGATCCACTTGACTTTGCGACAGTGCCACTTTAACATCAGCATGTTAGCAGTGTTATTGTGAGCATCTTAGCTGAAAGCAGTACTGTGCCTAAGTACAGCGTCACAGAGACACTAGCAGGGCCATAGACTCTTGGTCTTGTTCTTATCCACAGGTGGCATGTACCAACTGGAAGAGGATTATGTTAGTCCTGAACCAGAGCGAGCCATATCATGACCCCATGTCCATATCTCGTGACTTGGGCCACATGTCTAACAAGCTCACACTCCTAGACAGCTTCCCAAGAACAGAGATGAAGGTCAGTTCATACAGTGACATCCCAAGTGTCCTTGAAGTTACAAACAGAAAACGTACCCACCTTTGTTTCGCAAGACTCCGGAAAGACGAGGGGAAGCAGATTCTGTGTTTACATCAATGATGCTTGGTGCTCAGACGTGGTCAAAGTTGATGGACAATGTTTCCCAGATGCTGAGTTTAATGTTATGGTGCCGGCCATATTGTCAGCACTAGCTTGTTGCTGCTGTTTACATTCCCCCAGACTTCAAATTCAAAAAATATGTATGTAAATAGCTGTATATATTGTTTTATTTATTTTATTTAAATTTTATTTTATTCTATTCTAAATTTAAATATTTGTGTGTGTATATATGTGTGTAGCATGAAGGGACTACAACTTCCATCTCATTGTGCAACCCTGTTGATTCTTTGATTCCTTGTTTCTGGAGTGATTAGAACTAACAGACATGCAAGACTCAGTTAGTCTCATTAGTAGTTGATTTAATCAGACATTGTGACAGAGGGTTGATGTATACTTATTTGTTGATTACAGGCAAAGCTGAAGCACTACACCAAGTTCCTGTTTGTCCGGGACCCCTTTGTCCGTCTCATCTCCGCCTACCGAGACAAGTTCCAGCAACACAATGAGTACTACTATCAAAACTTCGCCCGGGACATTCTGCGCCTGTATGGCAACCAGCCTGATCCACCACAGACAGTGGACGAGGCGTTTGCATCCGGTGTGCGCCCCTCATTCTACAACTTTATTCAGTACCTGCTGGACCCGCAGACAGAGAAGAAGATTCGCTTTGAACCCCACTGGAGACAGATGCACCGCCTGTGTCACCCCTGCCTCATACAGTAAGGCCATTTTTGCCAGCAGTCCTCTGTGTTGTTCCTGAAAATTTGTAGTTTATTGACCTGAGGAGGAACTACCATTCTACATAAACACACAAATTACACATTTTTTAACACTCAATATCTTTAGACAACAAAAAAGAAATTAATATAAAGAGGTATTTGTTATTTCACCAGAAGAATTACACTCTGGCGAAGTGGAGCGAGCTTAGAAACAACTTTTAGACATCACCGAGGAACAGAATTTACAGAAAATATAACTCCAGAGAGGAAAATGGGAAAACGTTTTTTTTTTTAAAGAAATGTTATCATGTTAGCATTTCCAAAATCCCCATTTGCCGGGGCTGGGGTCTTGTATTATTCATCATTTAAGTTATTTTAATGTCTGACTTTGAAGTGATTCTGAATTAACTTAATTGAAAGCTAATTTAGCTCAGCCTAGTTTTTTTTGTTTCCATCTGACTTTCCTTGTAGTATTTTTTAAGTGTAGTGCAGTGATTTATAAGTGCGTTTTCATAAAGTTGGCAATAGACAACTTTTTTGCTTTAACTTATCATTATGAAGTAAATGTTGATTGCACAATGTACTGGTTCCCTATAAGCCTCGCTTTAACTGTGCAATTTTGTCTGCCCCTGGGTACGATCTCCCAGAGATCCCCATAAAAAACTAGGAAAAACAAGAGTGAACCTCGGACTGGCATTCACTCGAGGGAGAGAGCTGCGGGACTCGAGAGGGTTCCAAACTGACTACCGGGTGTTTTACTCTGCCTCTATCGTAGCACTGAGATTGAGGTTTCTAGTGCATATTGGGATTCTTATGGTTATTTCTTGCTTTCCACCAGCCTGGCTACTCTCCAAAACGCTACCTGCTAGCAGCCAGAAAAGTTTTATTTATACAGTGCCAAGCAATCTGCTTGACATTGCAACTGCAGCGCCAATAACAATGCCACTTGGAAGTGCTACGGGGGGTAAACGCTGAAAATTGCCACTTTAAAAAAGACTGTTCAAAACTGATGTAGCAAAGGCTGAAATATCCTGACTTTTAGTCCCTAGGATGGGTCAAGCTCCAAAAACCCTGGACTTCCCATAATGCAACTAAAAGTGTTTTCACAGGCTGAATAGTACTTCTCATGATGAATAAACTGATCTTGATGTGTAAAATTGTAAAAATGACAAATTAATTCAATGGTAATGCTTATTTCACCTGTAATTTGACGTTGGTTTGTTTAACTTCTCAGGTACGATTTTGTTGGCCATCAGGATACTCTTCAGGAGGACAGTGAGCAGGTGCTGAAGATCTTAAAGCTGGAGGACGAAATTAAGTTCCCTCCCTCCTATGAAAACATGACCTCCCCTGGTTCTGTGTTGGACTGGTTCAGAACAGTGCCCCTAGAGGACAGGAGGAAGCTGTACAATCTCTATGAGGGGGACTTCAGGCTTTTTGGCTTCAGAAAGCCTGATGAATTGCTTAATGAGTGAGTGAAGTCATGATTTGGACATCTCCAATCTTCCCTATGCAGCCAGTGAGCGTAGAAACCACAACATCTATCTCTGAGCAAAGAGCAATCACTAAGATTTTATGCAGACAAATCATTACAAGGAAATGACAAATATTTGACTAACTGGCTTGCTCAAATACAGGAATTATAAGCACTGTGGATTCATAACGGCTCTGTTCATGCATTTGTCTACTAATTTTGTACATCTCTAGCTTTTCTACACTACACTACTGAAATTAATTCAGTTCACTTCAGTTTTATTTATATAGCACCAAATCATAACACAGTTATCTTAGGGCACATATAGAGCAGGTCTAGACCGTACTCTTTATATTTATATAGACCGTCCATCTCTTAAATTTGTAGTGAGGTACGTCATTTTCAACTGAATTTACCTCCACTGTTAGGGTGATGAACTTCACACGTTTGTGAACATAGTAGCTAAAAAGCACCAAATAAATGAGAAACAAAGTTTTGATTTCATGCTGGAGGTTTTCAACCCTTGCATGTTTCTAGACACAGTGCATGTCCGAACTTCCCTAAATTGTCTTTTTATTGTCCTGTTTTTTTCAAAAACTTTCCCCCAGGAGTTGGTGGAGATCAAATCAGAGCTCAAAGCAGAGTCAGGATTGGATTTCACTTTTACTTAGAGGTTTGGGTCCATTTCTGGGGAGGTAAAAGAAGAACAAGCCACAATTTGTTTCAATTCAAATGTCTGATACAGGAACCGCGAAACCAGCTTAACAGCAACTTTTTTAGGCTTTATTACAAAACATGACAAAAACAATACATTTTTATGGTGAAATCCACACTCACAAAATGAGGTGATGGTGGCTTTGTGTCTGGCAAGGCCCATTAGGTGAGGCTGAAATGAATTTCACATCCTTTGAAAATCATCTGCCGTCTGTCTCAGTGATGTAAATGTGAACAGTGACAGACCCGGGCAGGGCAGCTGTCAGTTGTCAACACTGACACAAATCGAATAGGTGACCATCATATCTTGACCTCTGCGGCAGTACAGGCAGGGACAGCCCCGTCATGGTCACTGTAGCCCATCTGACGGCTCTGCAGTGAATTCATGGTTCTTTAGTCTCTGACAGTGAAATCCCTCTGTTTGAAGCCCATTACTGGTGCAGTCTGACTGGATAGTCTATGGCTCAGCAGTCCTTTGGTGCTTTACGACTCATAATGGTCTGGGATTTGAGTGGTGTGTCAGAAGAAGAGAACGAGAGAGCAAACAACAACAGAAGTTAAGGAGAAAGACAATATGGCTTTTCCATATCTACACATGTAGACATTTATCTTTGATTCTTTGTAACATTTAATTTGCGTGGTATCACGCTCAGATCCATGTCCACAGTCAAGTTCAGACTGCTTATATTTACATTTTATATTTACATCCGACACGCTTATTTAGCTGTGGCTCTCATCCTGACACTAATATGTATCTCTCTCACATGCTTAGAGATAAACTTATAATATATTTCTCATATATTTCTGTAATCTCTCTTCATGCCACAGCTCCCATTCAAAGGCATTTGGCAGTAGCCATTTTGCATTTCTCTCAGTATTCAGTTTATTTGGAGGATGCAAAATGGTGCAATCAATAGTATATTTCACCTTTTCATATTGAACTTTCTTCACACTTAGCTAATGGGGCTGGTGATTTAAACATAGGAAAGCTAGCCAACTCCTCCTCTAGTCCTTTTATCCCTTCCCCTACCCCATCCCCCAGCCCCTCATCCACCTCGTCCCCCAACTCCCTCTTTACCCCTTCGGGCCTCCCCCTCTCCCCCGTCCTTCCATCCAGCATGTCTGCAGCTAAAATTTCACCGAACTTCAGCCCGCTGCTGCTTGTGTTGCAGTTGGTGTACAGGGAATTCCCATGGCCATTGCTAGAGCTGCTGTGGATCAGGGTGCCGCTGTAGCTGTTGCCAATGTGACCACCATTACCCTGGTTGCTGAGGAGAGTTGTAGTCGTGGTTGTGGTCGCCGTCCCGTTACGTTTTTCCGTCAATCTGAATCCCTCGGACAGCAGGCTTGCACTGCTAGGGGACTGTGGCGTGGCTGAGGAGCCCAGCAAGTCCCGCCCTTTCTCTGACGAGAGCGAATTATCTGGCAGCTGGTGGCCAATGCCGCTCTGACGGGTCACGAAGCAGAAGAGAAATACACCTAACGCTAAACCCCCGCAGAAGAAAAGGATGTAGATGGCCAGGACGTGTCGACCTCCTGCTGTCGCCACTGTTCCTCCAGCACTGGGGCCTTCTAGTGTCAGCTGATAGGCTGCTCTGCGGCAGGGGGTGGGGTCTCTGATACCTGGTCCCGCCTCCTGGAGTAGAATGACGGGACAGAGAAAAAGAGAGAGTTGTGATCCGCTGAGTTTCCCCTTTTTTAAAATCACATATGCAGCTGACAGTTAACGATAACAGCATATATTTTATAAATAAAAGAAAACGGAATTAAAAAAGTGTCTAAGATTTGCATATCAGCCGTGTTTGCTGATAAAATGTTTGCAGCTAACACACTAGCTGTCCTGAAAATTGCCTGACTCATTTATTATTACTTTATATTAGCAGGAAAAAGTGGAATAGGGTAAATTAGTTAGTTTCTGTAGGTTTTGCCTGTGTACCTGGCACGTGCAGATGTATTTTCCCAGGGTGTCCTCTGTGACAGTCACCTCCAGGTCAGAGTGGTGCTGCCTGGTGTGTCTGTGGGGAGGATGCTCCCAGCTACAGGGCCTGGGAGACAGCTGGACACATGGCAACAGGATGCGCAGACCCACAGAAACTCGCAGCTCTCTGATGGACGGGGTGCAACGCCCTGAAGGAGACGACAGAGGAACAGACATATAGAGATATAGAAACAGTCATGGAAGTGTAATTATGTTTGCAATCATATTACACAGGAGGAACATTTATATAATCTGTGATCTCCAAATTACAGTATAAAAATGAGATACACTTACCCTCTTTGATATCACACTTTCTCAAGGCATTGTCTATCATATCACCTGGACCAGGCCTGGACACACACACAAAATGGAGTCACACATTAGCTTCAAAGTTTTAGTAGGAACAGAGATCCTTCAAATATTCGATTAGTCTGTTAACAGGTAGTTAATCAGGCCCAATTTTGATAACTGATAAAGTGATTAATTCACAGATTGCAGATCTCTCGTTTTTTGCTGTTTTTAATACTTTACTGCTAACTTGTGATGGGTTTTTTTTGTCTTTATTTAGTCATTTTATGATTTTATTTTTTATAAATGATTGGTTTGTTTTACATTTTGTTAGCAGTAGTAAACACATTATGATCATTCTGCACATGTACATCATACTTTAATTGTTTAACTAAAGAAAAGTGCCTAGGTGTAAGGAGAACCATGGCCATTTTTAAAGGTTTGAAAGAAAATACACAAAATGATTAATTAACATACTATAAAGAAAAATGGGTCAGTGTTTACACATAACTAAACCATTTTCTGACCTAATTCTGCTGATATCTAACTTTGCTTTTCATTTTTGGAAATCTTCCAGTTCATTGTGATATTCCTGAAGTACTCACTCCTCTGTTGTGAGGCTGCAGGCTTCTTTCTCTGTGCTCCACACACAGCCCAGTCCTCTGGCTCTGGCACACACCTCACAGCTGGGATACGGAGCACAGCCTTCAGCCTGGACACGAGCCAGAGACAGAGGGCTGCCCACCAGAGCCCAGCCCTGGAAACACAGGGAAACATGACATGACATGACATAACATGACATGACATAACATAAGTGTGTGAATAAATGTACAAATGCTCTACCTGGTGCAGTAATATATTGTTGACAGGCTCCTGTGAGGTGAACAGAGGAATCTCCTGCAGTAAGGTAGCGTTCTGGCCCACTACTGCCACCCGGTGGAGCTCCCCACGGTCTGCAACACACAAAAAACACACATGAACAAGCAATCTAATCTTTAATCAAAAAGTTAATTTATTTGTTTTATTTCAAACATTTAATTTAGTTAATTTTATATCAATAAATGTAATAAATAAATGTATTTACATCATCACCAAGGGTATACAATTTTGATTGAAATCCAAAGTATCAAATCTGCCATGTTATGTTATTTTTACATGTCTATTGAGAAATGTTCCCCAGAAAATGATCCACTGTTTTTTTTTTAACAATCCATAAGCCATCTGAATCCGTACAGCAACGCACTTTAAATTAAGATTAATTTGTTTTTCTATCTCAGTTCAACTTTCATCTGCATTAAATCTCATTTTGACTGCCAGTTTGAGTTGATCTCTTTACATTTTCTTGTTATCCCTGCCTCCTTCTCTCCTCACCTGTCCCAAGGTGCAGCACTGCTCCTCTCCGCCCCTCTCCCCTGCCCGTCTGCGTTACAGCCAGCTTGGTGTATCTGATTCCCTTCCGGACCAACAGGGGCGCTGCAGTAACACTGTTCTCCATCAGGGGGTGGTCCCTCACAAAGGTCAACACCTTGTCGGGAAGTTTCAGGGAGGACTCGAAGCCCTCAGCCTTCAAGGCATTGCTCAAACACTGGTGGGAAGGAGAAGAAAAGGCATTTATATTAATATAGTAGAATGTAATGAAAGGCATGATGTACATGTGCAGTAGTTATATGGTTGTACGGTTGAGTACCTGGCCAGGCCTTGGTGTGGGGACAGGTTCAGGGTTGATCCAGTTCTCGCAGGTCTTTTTCAGCTCTTTAAAGGGGCCGTCCATCACTTTGCTGATGTCAGACAGACTGAAAACACACACTGCTGATAACTCTTCATGCTCCCTAAGAAAAAGAAAAAGAATGGTTAACATTAAGCCCTGATGTTGCTACTTTTAGAGGGAAAAAAAGGCAAAAATGTGCTTGTTCCCTCGAAGCTCGATACCACGTTCATGCTGTGTACGGTAAATATGGAGCTACAGCCGACAGGAGGTTAGCTTAGCTTAGCATAAAGACTGGAAACGGGGAAACAGCTAGCCTGGCCCTGTCTTGTAGTCACTGTAACGTTCTGAATATTTGTTCAAAAAGAGGACATCTTATTTTAGAAAACTACACATATGCCTGTAATACTGAGTCAATGTACAGTCACCATATATGGAGGGAAAACTACATTTGAGTTCCAAGATCTGTCATTGCTCTCTCTATACTTCTGCTCCCCCTGCATCTCTTAACAATCCCTCCTTCTCTCATTTTATAGCCGACAGTTTTTTTCAATGACTACTACAACAGAAAAACAACAACGTACTAAATTGTCAATATCACATAAGACAGAAGTTCCTTTCACCCCTGCTTGTTCCTCGGCTTACCACTGGGAGGTGAACAGTCCGTAGAAGTGTGTGCTGCTGGGGTCGCCTGGCGTGTGTTGCGTGGTGAAAACATCCGTTAGGATGTTATAGCGCTGACCACTGGGCTTGTCCTCACACACCAGCTCGGCCTTGAGGAAGGTGGTCCAACGTCGCTGCAGAGTCTTCATCCCTCCCACGTCAGACTGAACAGACAGAGGGAGAAAGGTTAAGCCCAGCGGTGGACTCACACCAGGCGATCAATCAGTCAATCATTCAATCAAGACGTTGGGTTACCTTGCAGACTCGTGCTACCCTGGGCACTTTGACTTTGGTGTAGAGGTCATACTCTTTGGCCACCTCAGTGAAGAAGAAGTAGATTTGGTCATCGTCACCTGTTGGGTTGCTGTCTGCAGATTGTTTTATGAAGGCTGAGCTCACAAACTCTGGGTCTGAGAAAGACACACACACACAATTTGACTTTTTCCTGTGTGACAGTATGATCAAGATAATTTCAAGTGAAGGTGTGTTTATGTTGGAGTGTCTGTGCATGTCAACACACAGTATATGGATATGGGGCTTTACAAGTGTGTGCAAACGTGCATGTGTGTCTCACCACTCAGCCAGTTGATGGATCGTTCAGTCCGGATGCGCTCCTGCTCAGGGCCCGTTGCCCGGGAGATGTCAAACAGCGTTCCCAGGAAGTTACTGGTGGCTGCTGTGTATAGGGTACCACCTAGACAAAAGAGAGAATCAAGTGAGTTTGATTTAAACAATGAACACTGAAATACAAAAAGAACCTGAAAATAATACCTTAGATTAAGCCGATATCCTGATCAACCACATAACAAACAAACAAGTAGATCAATCAGTCAGTCAGACATTCAGCTGTACTGTCCCACCTGCCATAACAGCTGTGTAGTGCTGACTGGGCTCAAAGGGACACTTGCCCTTCCCCGTCTCCATCTTGACCCCTCCATCCTCGGCTTTCTCCAGGGTGAAGGAGGAGAGCTCCTGGAGGACGACAGGAAAAGAGAAGGAGAAGTTAGAACTACAAGGGCAACACTGAACTCTCGTATGAATAATTTTTTCACAGCTGTCTTGTGTTATATTATACTTTAAATGAATTACAAAAGAAAATCTCTGGTTTCGATTTGATCTCTACAGGTCGTCTGCTTAAAATGTCACTATAATCGACTCTGATTACGTTCTCTTATGTTAAAAGCTTTAGTGACTTTAGTGCTCAAAGTACCTTCTGGAAAATGTCACTCGCAACAAAACATCTAAAAGCATTTGTTGGTTGACTGGCACCAAACATTTTTTCTCATAATTACTGAGGAAAAGTGTGTGAGTGGAGTCTGGAAAAAAAAGTGTAAATGTGAATAACTTCACAGCGTGTGTGTGTGTGCCCTTCTGCCTGTCCCTTTGGTGAAGGACGTGGGTGTGAATGAGTGTGGGAGCTTGTCACAGAGACTCATTTGCAGCTCTTAATGCACATAGTGTAGGTGTAAACACACACAGATACACATGTACAGGGACACACATGCAAGCAAACATACACTATTACAGGGTGCTGCAGCTGTGTGTGCGTGCAGGAATGTGACAAATCACAAGATCCTGAGGCATAGATCTGCCCTATAATGTCTCACTCACATATAAATTCACATATGGAGACACGGAAGGCAGGGGGAAGGCCTCACACACACACACACACACACATACACACACACACACACACACACACTCACACAAACTAACCAGGATGGCACACTGGGGATCGAAGGCGTAGGTGCCACACACGTAGATGTGTTCATCGTCCAGAAACTCCAGCAGACGGATGTAGTTGTGGCAGTCAACCTGCAGGGGGAGACAAACAGCCAGAAATAAAGACAAGCCCAAAGAGTTTTTACATCCAGATTTAATTTAAGAAAGTTTTAGTGTTTAGTGTTTATTGTATATGTACATTTTGCTTTAGATGATCAGATTACCATAAAAATGATTTAACTTACATGATAAAATATACAATGTCTAAAATACATAACTGCAACATCTCTAAAGATAATATATATCTTCACATATATCTTTCAAAAATGTTTTATTTATTTATTTATAGCTAAAAACTTTAGTGCTGCACAACTTTATCAGACTAGGTGTCACAAATTTTATAAAGTAGATATATCTAGTTTTAGACCCCAAATCATGTCTGTTTTTGTCCATATACAGAAGTGGTCCCGGATTCTGAGAACAGCTGGAGGATCAATGATTCGGATTGGAAATTGGAGACCCCCACTGCTGGAACAGACACTTGAGACCCCCATTGCTACCAGCAGAGACCATCCATGCTAACTCACACTAACACAGGCATGCAAACTGCAACTTCATGCATAAATAATACACAAAAAACACACTTATGTCCTCCTTTGTAGGTCTCATAAATCTCATAGATGGTGTATTTGTTGAGCTCCCCTATCTTTTCTCTCTTTACACGCGCATGTTCAGTCCGTAGCTGTCATGGAAAAACACCCCCATTGTCCCTCCCCAGTTACCATGAAACCATGACGCAGGCAATTTTTAGTAAGCTTGTGTATGTGTGCCTTTGCGTGCCATCCTAGATGAGCTCCTGGTCTGAGTCACCTTCGCCCCAGGGACCTTATACTCTCTGATGCCCAGATCATGTCACACAAATCAGCCCCCCGCCACCACACCGCCAGCCCTCACGCTGGTACAGCTCCACGTGAGACGGACAGAGAGCCAGAGAGAGAGAAAGAGAGCTCAGAGTGGTAACAATGGGATCAGCTTGGGATTAGCTATTTCGTTGGTCCAAATTAACACTCATTCATACTAATAAGCTTCATTCACAGTCTGGCATGGGGTGAATCGAATGGCCCTGTTCTGTTTATATTAATTTAAATATTAAATATTATTTCGCTTGTTGCGCTGTCCCCAAGTGGCCAAAAAAAAAAGTATAACAGATAACAGATTAATAGTAAAAGCTGGTAGGTGAACTAGCTCCTTTCTGTTGTCACAATACTGAAAATGTAGGTATTGTCGCCAATCAAATTTCTGTATGTTACCTTTCACTCTGTTTTTCTATACCGCAGTGAAATTGTCAGCATTCATTTCACTCGTTAGCCTGTGTGTCTATCAGTCCAAACCTATCACCCTCATGGAACATTTTAAGTGTTGAAAGGCAGCACAAAGCCATACGTTTTCTATGACAGGTAAACACATCTCCAGTCAACACCAAATGATAACCACCTCACCGATCGGTGAGGACAACTTGAGGACATTTAATATTAGATTTCTTGTAGGCTGGGATCTGGTGGATAGTTAATACAAGACTGCAGTAGAATAATGTTAAACTACCTTTTTAGTCTCACAAAAGACTACACATTTATGATGTTTTGTTCTGCTTTACGCTCAGTGCAATGTTGACAGTAAACTCCAGTGAAGTACCATTTTATTTATTACAACATCCCCTGTTTAGTGACTTCTTGCTGATAGCAGCAAAGCATTGTGTAACCCTGCTAACTTGCCCTGATTTGTCCTCTGAGTCTGTAGTTTTTGCATGATTCACACACACGCACGCACGTGCGCGCACACACACTCACACACACACACACACACACACACCATGTCTCTCTGGGTCAACTTCAAGGTACTTCCTTGTTGGGTCTATAGTCTTGTCTCTCTAATCTTCATCCATTTTTTGCCATCCACTCCTTTTCTCTCTCTTGGTCTTGCAACAATGCTCCTCATCATTCCCTGCTCGCTCCCATCTATCATTCTTCCCCATCCTGTTTCCTTCCCTCTTTCCTTCTTCTTAATCCTTCTGACTCACATGTAATCTTGTAATCAGTGTTTTCTCAGAAATAAACCCTCACAACCCTTCTCTTTCCTGCCTTTATGAGTCTTTCACCTCTCTATCTCCTTACAGTGGAAAGCAGAAAACTGTGCTGATGATGTATTGATGATTGTATAAAATGGGTAAAAAATAATTGCACTTCCCTTCTGTTAATACACTGACCTTCCACTAGCGTTATCTTTTGATTTGATCTCATTTCAGTGGATTTCAGGCATTTTTCTGAGCAGGTCTCAGGTCATTAGAGTAATCTCAGACTATGATGCTGAAGCTCTATTTCAGCCTGGTACTGCCCGGTAAACTGTACAAACCAATGAGTCAGTAAGACATTACTCAACAAATATAGTTATAATAAGCAATTTGGTTGATGTCCTATTGTAGTTGAAGCGTAATGAGAGCTTGAGTGTACAGTATGCTCTATTTAATCAGTTTCCATAGACAGTTACTGGACATCTGTGACTTCACACTCACACTCTCTTACTCGTACTCTCTTTCTGTCTCTACACACACACCCACACATACCCCTGATGAGGTCTTGGCAGAAGTCCCAGAACTTCCCATCCAATGCCTAACAGCACAGGGTTGTGACACACACACACACACACACACACACACACACACACACACACACACACACACACACACACTCTTCCATGCTGGAGCACAAAATATCATCACACATTTCAAATGTCTGAGGCCCCTTGAATCCAGTAAATTATACTCAGTATAAAATGGGAATATTAGTATACTAGGGTTGGGATTCGATACCTTTTCATCACTGAAGCCTTTCAGTCTCTTAACAAATCTATTTAGGTTAAGCTTTCAACAATTTTAGTAAAATGTGTCTAAATAATTTAATATTCATTGACTAAATCTCAAAGATTCACATTTGAAGAACTAAATATTTGATTCATAAGAGATTTGTGAGACTTGGATTATTACAGAGGCTCAGTTTCAGGACATTTAAATGGTACAAAATATATTATTTAGGCACCATTGAGCCAAACAACCTGTTCCTGTAGGAACTGAACACGATTTTAATGGTTGTTGTGCTTTCCAGGATATTCCTGGATGTTTCCGTACAACAACAGGATTAATGGAAGACAAAGCTACTGTAAATCCTGTGAGTCACTGTAAATCACTTCACATACAGGCATTAATGTGTGTTGGTAGTATTTTTCTTACAGTTAAATGTATTAATACAGATGCTGAGCTGAATTAGACAAAAGCAGCTCTCACCTCTGTCTTTCCCTTTGCCACACAAGACCTCCTCTTCTCCTCCGGCACATCCCAAACAATCTGGAGCAAGAGAAAAGAGAGACAGAGAGAATTGCATAAGTCATTGTCACTTGCTCATCAGTTGCTGATTAGTAGTCAGTCACTCATATTTTATATTTTAGGTCCATATTTTGTGGTTACAAACAGAAATCCAGAGCATCACAATCATTCTTCTCCTTCTTCTTGACAGTTAGCTTATCTTAGCATAGACCAACCACCACCTCTAAAGCTCATTAATTAAGCTAATAGCTAATAGCTCGCTAGCTCTAGCTTCATATTTAGCATACAGCTATGAGTGGCATCAGTCTTCTTTAGATGAGAAGATTGATTGATTGACTGCTCTTGAAAAGAAAGTGAATAAGTCTTTAATTATTCCCTTAACTCTCTGTTCCTGGCAGGTTGAATTTCAACTTCAAAATGTGTAGTGAGATAATTCTCACAAGAAGTTAATAATATAATGTGACAAATACAATGACCACTCACTCAACACACACACACACACACACACACACACACACACCTTTTGTACTGTTTGTTGTGTTTGGTTCAGTTTGCTGATGTTCACAGCCAGTATGGCATCCCTGGCTCCCAGGAACAGCCTGTCTGATGAACTGTGCAGTAGGAAGGTGCTGAAGTTGGCCACGCCACTGAACTTGCCAAGAGTGGTGTCTGTGGACCAAAAAGGGAGAGAGGGGGTGAGATTTTCAGAATTCAGGAGAAGTTAGTGGTGCTGTCAATCATCCAACAACGATTCTAAAAGATGCACTCAGAGAGCTGGAGGCAACTGAGGAAACTGTGCTGCAAAATTCAAAGATAAATATGTTTAGTGCCTCCTATACCCAAATGTAAATGTAAGAATAAATGGTTGACAGGATGGGATAAATCAAACACCATATTCCCAGCAAGAGGTTTAAAGAGATAAAGAGATGAAGGATGGAGAGATGAGAGTAACCCTTGTTTCACCCTGCTCTCTCACACAATCAGCGCTACAGATTAACTCCTTTAAATCTCTCTCAGTCTAAGTCTTCATCACTCTTTTTCACTCTATTTTTTGAGACAAACATCAACTCGACTGTCTTGTGTTCCATCTCCATTATTCTTCAAACATCCCTCTGGGTTTCTCTCTATTTGCCTTCATTCTAATGTTTCCTACGTATATTCATTCAGAGCCAAATCCACTGCTGAGGAGAAATACAATAAACTAAATTATGCATAATCGTGATATATAATAAATAATGCATTAATTGCATACATAATACATTATGTGTAATCTCGGCTATATTTGTCTCTTTAATCTCAAAACGATCATATGAATCAAATCCCAAAAGCTTTTGGATGATGTTCCAGTTCTTGTTTGCTCTCTCAGTCACTCTCCCTCCTACTCTATCATCCACTATGGGACAAAGCATATGAGTGTGTGTGTATGTGTGTGTTCATGTCCCAGCTGCAGTGATTGGTTTGTAGTCATACTACATCCCAATCAAACACACACACACACACACACACACACACACACCAGCTCAGCACCCACTACAAAGAAAGGAACTCATTGTGCCACAGATTAACTCATCAGGGGATAGATTAAATACTACTGCTAATGAATAAAGCCTCTGATGTTAATTTAATCTCAAACAAACCAACAAGAGCAAAAGAATATATTACATATTACTCATTACACACTGCTCAGTGTTTTTGCACATCAAACAATTTCATGAAATAAGACAATGACAATAACAAAGCCTACGCCCCAGTTTGTGCAAACACAAGCACTTAATATAATATACTGTGTTAGTCACACATGTGGAAACATTAATGTGTATTTAATGATGATCTAACAAAGTTGAATTGGTCGATATTTTGTATATTACAAACAGAATGAAATGACACATGGCTGGTGAAGAAAGACCAACATCTGGCCGCTGAAGTCTAGAGCTACACCGATAAACCAGCCGGGCCAATATTAGTTTATTGCAGATATATCTGTATGTTAGCCGAGAAGTAACAAGAAATATAAGTACAGAAATGTCAAAGATATATTTGAAGTAAGGACAGAGAATAGGTTGTCCAAAAAGATCACTGACAAGTTTATTTTTCAACTGTAAAATGTCCCGCTCAGTTCATATCTTGGTCACAATCCTTATTAATCCTTATCCTTTTCTTACGTGTTTATGAAAAACAGAATGAAGGAGACCAAAACAGACTTAAAAAGTGTTTTTAAAGAACGGGATGTTCATGTTGCTATGAGTCTCCTGGATATTTGCTAACTCTTAGCCAACATGTTCGCAAAAAGCAATTTGGTCCTCGGAAATCAGTGAATACAACTTTAAACGGTATGTTTTGTTGCTCATGAATTCTGCTTCCTGTTTGTTCAAGGGTAACATAGTTTTGCTTAAGATGTTTTTATCTCTAGACCTTTATATCTTAGGAAGCCACATCATCCTCTATTAACACACAGGCTCAAACACTCACAAACACTGTCCTCCACTTAATGTGCAGGCGTCAAATAGAATAATAAGGCCATAAACGGTAGATAGAATAAACAGCATTCTTCTCCGTAATGGGCTTTTCTACCTCACCTGATAATATGAGAATTCAGAGAAAGGAGAGAACAAAAGTACTCATGCACACACACTGTCTGCAGGTAGAGGTGAGGAGGTGACAACAGCAAAACAGAAAGGAGCAGAAGTTTGATGCAAGTACTAACAAGATGAAAACAACATTTGTTTATTCACCTTCATTAAGATCACTGCTAAAAGGAAGACTAATAATTACGATCAGAACTGAATACATTTCCCAAATGACATGAAAGAGAATATAATTGGAGGACAATCCTTTGAGGATCACACATGGAATTTGGAGGAACATGACCCCCAATTTGGCAGCTGTTGTCTAAAAGATTTAAACAATCATCCTCTGTTCCTGTTATGGTGGATGGGACTCAAAGCACCATGTCAGGATAGTCTGATAAATGGCACTCAGCGCTGACATGGTTTTCCACTTAGAGCCTGTCTGTGTTGTTCTGTGAAAAGAAAAAAAAAAACAGATCCCAACACACTGACATGTGCCCGTAACTGAATCACAGACATTTTCTCTCTCCCTGCCTCCATCCAGACTCCCTCATCCAGTCAGTCTGTGTCTGTTTCCCGTAACATTTCACATGAATGTCATTTCTCATTCACTAAGAAGCCATCTGTTCAGCTAAAAGCCTCCAAGCAGTCTGAAAGCAAGCCGCGCTCTGATTTGCTCGCAGAGGGCCTGCACTTGCTGAAAATCAGCCAATGAGAGGAGGGAGTTTGCAGTCTGTTAAAGCAGATGCATAAGACAGACAGAAGTAGGCACATACTGTACATACACACATTCGTTCAGCTGTTCCTCAAAAAAGCTGCTGATATCATGTGTATATCTGTGAAGTTTCTACGTGTTTCCCTTGATTAAAAAGTTTATAATTTAGTATCCTTATTCCACTTTTACACGCCGAGCTAACAAAATAAACACTTCCCTCCTCAATCTGTCAATCAAAGCTGACTTCAACTGAAAGCTGAAGGAGATAAGAAGTGAGGCAACAAAAACATTAGAGACCTCTCAGTCTCATTCTCTCTGTCTTCTTCTTTCCAGACTTTTGTCCCTTTTCGTCACTTCTCTTCATCTGCTCTGTCATCCATCCATCCTTCCATCACCCTGCAGCCTCACATCACAGAAAGACATCACTTCTTCAAATTCACTTCACAGCCTTCACATGTCCTTCTGCTGGCCCAATACACACATGCACATAAGCACACGCACACACACGCACAGCAAAGGAGACATGAGTGTTAGTGACACAGGCCAAAGGCAAGGTCTAGAGAGATGTCCTTGTACACTGGTCCTCACCGGCTGTGTAGCACATGACGGCACACACACATATATGCACACACACGTGCACACCACCTGCTGTGCACCCTAATGTAGAGAGATGATTCCTAGAGCTACACCATCTGCCCTTCTCACACATAGTCACACACACACACACCTCTAACCGTACACATCCAGGCAGGCACACACTCAAAATACAATTTCTTGTTTACCATCTCCTGCTTGTCTTTTATCTTCATGATGACATACATAGCATGTTGGTCAGGAGCACTTCACGCATACATTTGATTTGACTTGTGTCACACAGAAAGAGAGGATCCTCTGCAGGTTGGGTAAAGGCCTCCTCTTTGACAGCAGGAGCCTGCAGCTCACCATGTATCAAATATCACCTCCTGCCTCTGTGTCTTTGTGGCGTGCACATACAGTGCCCATTCATGTGGGATGTGTGTACATGGAGATGTGCATGTGTGGCGGTAACATTATCAAAAGGACACATGTTGCAACAGCAGGCCAGGTCTTTTGTGTATATAATTTTAAAATCTATGCACTGTGCTGTAGAATAAAGTAAATATGATGGCACGCTGAATTTACAAAGACTGTCCATGGTGGATGTAAGTCCAGTACTCACTCTCTTTTTTAGCTCTGTTTCCAGGGTTCGTACTAAGTCTTGAAAGTTTGGAAAATTCTTAATTTTAACTGTTGTGTTTTCAAGGTTAGGAATATGTTTGAATTTGAATATACTCCATGAAAAATGCTTGATTTTCAACACAATATGGTGTTTCATCTACACAATCACTCAAAACCAAAAATCTTTTACTGTTTGAAATGAAACAATCCTGTCGTCATATTTGTTTGTTGTCTCTTGGCATTTATAGTAACAATTTAGATACGTGCAGAAATGTTTGGTTTAGGTACCTTGAAAGTGCTTGAAAAGTGCTTGAGTTTTACTCAAGAATGTATGAAACCTGTGTTTCGCTCTCCACTAAATCCTGAGGGAAATATCTGGCTCTTTGGCTGTTAAATGCTCCACCATTTTTACTAGCTAGTCGCTAACTTTGTCCGTCTGTCTGCTGTTTGGTACTAGACAGAGCTTTATCAGAGAAAACAGTTGCTAAAGTTGCAGGCCCGGGAAGCCAAAAAAAATTAGCTAAAGGATGCTAAAAAGCTCTATAAAGCTGAGGGGATCTGCAGGTTTGGGTGATAATTCAGTTTAGTCTCATTTGTCACCACGAGCGACCCTTTTCACATTACATACAGCCATTTGATCTATTTGGAATATAAAAATATAGATTAGTGCAGCTTTAAGTATGAATTTGAAGCCAGGTGTTGCTGTGTAAAAGAACAGGCATCCCACACAGACCTTCACTGTAATCCCTGGATAAATAAATATAAAAAATAGAGCAGTGGTTATTAGGGTGCTTTAAAAATGCTTTGACATAACACAGATGTAATTGGGACAATAGACAAAATGCAGGATTTACCAGAAATTGAGGAACTTCACATTAAAAAAGCTATTCGGATGATGTGTCTGGAAAACCTGGCGACCTTATACATGCTGGGGGGATAAAATCACACCCAGGGTATATTTTAAAAACCAACTGGTGTGAGTATAAATGAATAAGTAGTCCTAAAATACAGAATCCTCTCCCCTGCCATGAATCATTCATTCATTATACATTAAACATGACTGAGAGGCAGCCAGGGAGAGAGACCAACAGAGTCTCTGTGTGTGTGTGTGTGTGTGTGTGTGTGTGTGTGTGTGTGTGTGTGTGTGTGTGTGTGTGTGTGTGTGTGTGGCATGTCCATTAAGGGTTTAATAAACTGGCTTTTGCTCTGGGGGACCCGGCTGCAGGGCACTGTGGGATTGGACCAACCAGGAAGTTGTAAATTACACACCTCCCTCCACCGCCTGTCAATCAAAACTGACGGGATGGAGAGAAGAGATGCAGAGAGGCACACACATGCTCCCACCCCCATGGTCTCTGAAAACACACACACACACACACACACACACACACACACACACACTCTCAGCCCCTGCGGTGAGACAGGACACAGCTGCATGATCAACACAGTCCCACACTCTGCAGAAACACACATTTATAGCGCTATCATCCACTCAGCTCGACGCCATTTTCCAGCTGCTGTTTCCTCTGAATTGTTCAGCAGCAGTCAGACAGATGTACTCCACAGGTTAAACTGAATAGAGCAGCTTTTTTTTGGCAGATTGTCCCATTAGACAGCACACCCATTAGCAGGCTCCCCTGCTCCATGCTAACACGCATTATGATGAGTGATAGCAGACAACTAGCATCCTCCAAAGTGAGACAGCCCTCCTGTCATTTAGGTGACAGTTCAGCTGTATAGCTGAACTGTGGTTTTTAAAATCAAACACAAATGATGGTGGTCAAAGCTGATGTTGCCAAGATTATTTTAGTATTTCGGGTGAACAGGCACATATTCTTCCACTGTGCAATTATTTTTAGCTGTATACACTGTCTTCCATCTTTTAACACTTTGTGTATCATATTTCATATAAACTAGACCATTATTCCTACACAACATCATTTAAGGTTTTTTTTTTTCACTTTAATGATAGAAGCTCTGGTTTTGTGATTTACTTCCTTTTGACCAATGCATACCTGGACAGTTACAGTTACTGTAAAGTAGTATTATGTTTAGAAAAGGAAATATTGACTTCCACTAATTGTTTTCTGTCTGCTGCACAGACACTGTAACATTTATTGTAAACAGTAGCTTAATTTGAATATGATTTACAACAAGAAAATACAATGTGATCCAGCATCCAAACAATGAAAATGGTTACTAAGATTGTGCTTGTGTGTGTGTGTGTGTGTGTGTGTGTGTAATGTTTGGTTAACCCCTTCTTATTGTTCCTAAGTGGTTCATTGTCTTTGCTTTGATTGATGACACAAGTCAGCTATTCAGGCATATCCTGTCTCAAGAGTAAGAGAGAGAGGGAGGCTGAGGGTTCAGCAAAGGGTGTTTCAGAATGTGAATTAAAATAAATAAATAAATAAATAAAGATAAATAGCTTGGCCTGCATCTGCTGTTTAGATGGAAGATCTTCCTCTAGACTTCTTATTCTTCTCTAACCTTGGTTCGACAAAACATCACACAGTCTTGTTTATCGTATGTGTGCATGTGTGTGACGGAGATCAAGAGAGAGTGAGTGAAAAGAGAAAAGACAAGCCTCCTCTTGTAGTGGTCATGGTCAATTTCAGCCTTTTTTCCAGTCATTAAACGGCCCGTACAAAAGCCTCAAAGCATCAAAGCTGTGAGCTCGTTAGATCTACAGAGAGATCGGTCATCGTTTAGCTCCTGTTAGCATCATACCAATGCAGCAATGCTACAAAGGCAAAAACATGACATCTGAGTGCCATTTTTTTAAATGTATGGACACACTTGAAGTCGAAAAGTTAATTTCACTGAAGTGTTTGCAGCTGTGGTTTGGCTCATTTACTTATAATCGTGCAACAGTGAGCAATATCCTTAGAGGCATACCGCAGACTGAAATTGCAGTGGCGATTTTTAAGGTTGTATACAAATTTCTGAAATCTAAATTGCATTGTCAGTAAGAGCAATCATGTCTCAAAAGGAGCAGCGTTACACCATAAGATGAAAATTAGCGATATATTTTGTATGAGATGCACCAATGTCACAGCTAAATTAAACACTATGTAGTGCAATATAGCACATATATGACGGCATACAAAACACACCTACCATAAAGAACAACAAGGTCATTCTTAACTCACAACTGAGTACACATACACATGCAGCAAGGTCCTCCTAACAGCTTATCTTCTCTTCAAGTTAGATTTATTAGAGCCACAGTAAAGGATTGCCTGTGTGCCAGTGTGTCTGCAAATTTCATCAAGTCAAATGTAATAGTTTGTATTAAAAAAAACAACCTTTTATGGTCACTTTAATTAAATATAAAACCAATTTTGCCCCTGAAATGAATGTTTAAATGGAAAACCAGTTTGTCCTATCAGACTGAGTCTGAGTAGTGCGTGACTGAGCTGATAGAAAAAAAAATACAGTGAGAAATCACACAATTGTTTTTAGGACCATTCAAAGTTAATTAAGGGACTTAAGAATAACACTGAAAGTGGCTTTTAATTTAAGTAATTAATGGCAACAGAAGCTATGATACACTTTAGGGTACCGCTTTCTAATAAGGCACCTGTTATAAAGTGTTTATAATTAGTAACTAATGGCTTTGTTAATTGTTAGCTTTATAGATCTATTAGAAACCATTAACAAGAACAAGTTTTGTGTTGCCAGGTTGTGAAAAATCTCTTTGGCAGGTGCTTATCCTTTCTATTTGGTAATAATACAGTTCTTTAATAAAGGGTCATTTTCTGATAAGCCATCAAGTCTGCAATGACAAAAGGTTAATATGTCAATAATAAAGGATTTTTACAATAATCCGTCCTATCTGCAGTAAATGTTAATAAATTGTAAGGATTTTGGTCCTATGGGGCGGTAGAAAAAGTAGTAGAAAAAGTAGTTCTTATTAATGCTCATAACTGATCTATAATGCATTAATAACTCGTGTATTAAACATTAATAAAGCTTTTAGTTACAACTATTTAAACCCTTTATAAAAAAGTGCCTTAATAGAAAGTGGTAGCCACTTTGTAGTGCATATATGGCCTCCTCCTCCACTGAGAGGTGAAGACATCAAAAACGGCAAATGACCCTGACACACAACGCTGGCCTCTCCTTCGAGGTTCTGCTTCACTGGGAGCAGCCACACACACGCACGCACGCACGCACACACACACACACACACACACACACACACACACACAGTCCTGAGGGAAGTGGAGGATTAACAAGTGTGAAGAAAACAGGTTGTGAGAGGGGAAAAGGGGAAGGCTGGAGAAGATGTAGGAGGAAGGAAATAAGGCATCAGAAAGTAAATGATACAAGGACACAGGGAGAGGCAGCATTAAGCATGAAGGGGAGCAGGATTGTAGGGAGGAGGAGGAGGAGGAGGAGGAGGAGGAGGAGGTGGTTCAAGGTTATGGTGACTGGTTGCCCACTTCATGCTCCGCTACGCTGTTCTTTATATTTTGAATGATTTTAGATGAATAAAACAGTTATAATGATGATACTGAAAAACAAATTCCTTTGTGTGAATTCACATTGCTATACCTTCAATTCCCCCCCATCTCTCTCTCTCTCTGGCTCTGAGTGATAAGCAGTAGCACTACTAATCAGGCTTGCCCTAAATTCGCCCATGCCCTGCAGGATTAGCATGTGCATGTGTGAGTGTGGGAGCGGTGTGTGTGCGTGCGTGTGTGTGTGTGCTGATTTAGAAGCTGGTGCCTGCAGCGTTCACCAGCCCTCACACATGAAGTGTGTGTACATAAAGCCCAGTGTGTATGTGAAGGAGAGTTTCTGTATGATTTGAGTCACTGAAACATCACAATCCTGTTATTTTTATCTTACAGTAAGTAAGACTGCACTACCAGATATAATAAAGCCATCCTGTTGCATAATATAAATATCTCAGCATAATATCCTACGTAATCATACATCTTTTAATATAAATGAATATCAGGCCCTTTAAAAGTCTTTGTTGTATATGGGACAAGTGGGAGAAAGAGGAAGAGGCAGAATGGATGGAGATACATAAAATATGTCTATATATATATATATTCAGTATATCTACATTACTGACCTCTAAAGGCTAATGTTGACTGAAAATTTGTGTTGAAAAAAGTCTAGTATAAACCTTTAAATCTTTGAATCATAATGAAATTTTACTAGAATTAAGAAAGTGTGTTTTTATCACAACAAAACTACCAGTAAATCTGTCAGGAAACCTTTCAGTAACATCTTTCACACAAAGGAACAGAGACACAAATGCTCACCTGCCCGGCTGTGTTTAAGTTCTGGCCGGTGGATTCAGACTAAACAGGGAGACAATCCGTGTCTCTTTAAAGCCAAACAGAGCCGGCGCAGCCATAACATCTGTTACACTAGAACAGTTGTTCTGTACTTTGTCGCCTTGTGAACCCTTACAATGAGGCAATATGTTTTTAAACCCACATCACAGACTGTGGCCTTGGTAGGGACGTGAATTATGTGCAGAAATATATATTATTTTTTTTATATTGTTATATTGGTACTTTTACTTAAGTAAAAGGTCTGAATACTTCTTCCATCACTGCAAAACACCACAGAAAGGAACAAGTCTAACTGCCAGCAGAGGATTTAAGTAACTTGCTGTTTAACACTGGCACAATGTGTTTCAGTATTGTGAGTCATTTGAGGATAGAAGATGGCACTTTTGACTTTTAACAAATGGAATTTATCTCATTTTGATAGACTTAGTTTAGCACCTAATACTTTTGAGCCATAGGGAAGTACGATGGTTAATCTTCCACCTATAACAATTAGTTGCCACAAATCTATTTCTGTATGTTTCCTGTGTCTGGTGATGACAGTGTGTCCAAGTGGTTAGTAATAATGTCATTCAGCTGGAGGACCACAGTTTAAACACCCCACTGTCAGCAGCAACCACTGTGCTGAAGTGCAAGGTGCTGTATCGCTATCAGCTCTGGGGCTGCTATCCTGCAGCTGAGCCTGACCTTTGACCTCCCTGTGGAGGGATAAAACGAAGAGAATTCCTCTACAGGGATCAATCATGGAGGTAGTGTTCAACATGCTGAAAGCTTCAAAAGATGTGCTATCTAACTATCAACGTCACTGCTTGTAATAAGCTACATCAAGCTCACTTCTCCAGAGAATTTACAGTAGGCGGAAGATTTTATCCTTTCTGATTGAATCACCACACAGCTTGTGTTATGTGTTCACTTGTGCATTATTGTTGCTACAGATGTTTACTCTTGGGTACAATGTAAACCACAGGATGCTGAGTGAAAAAAGGGAACAAAACAGGGGTAGAAACAGCCTGAGACAGAGGTATCCGGGCAAAAACCAAATGTTGTGAGATTAACCCACTTGTGCCAACACCACAGGGACCCTTAAGCGCACACACACACACACACCAACAGACAAGACATGCATCCATGCACACACAAGCAGATGTTTTTCACAGGATGTGTTTGGCGGGTGGCAGCTCTAAATTGTGGGTTTCAGTTTGTGCTCACTATTAGATTCAGGCCTGTACACCCTGTGGATACAAACACACAAACTCACACATTGATAGGGGCCGGTTTATCACCTCTGTGTCTGTGTCTGCTTCCACACACTATACAGTGCATTATATCCCCTGTGTAATTGGAAATACATGCAGTAGCTTTCATTTCTTCTGCAGTTCTTTTTGCCTTTACCTTTACCTAACTACATGTCTAACACACAACCACACAGAGACCCCACACATTTCTCATTAAAACAGCAGAAACCACACAGTTCCAGCTAACATCTGCATGTGGTGGCACACTCACGCACACATACAGGACGGATACCACATGCAGAAGTGCTGAAGCAACAGCTGGTCAGTGTCACACGCATGTCACTGGTGACCTCTGGAGTCACAAGGCAAAGGTCAGAGTGAACATGCTGTTCGAGCTGGACGATCAATAGGACCCTAAACCTATGTGCACACACACCAATGCACACAGTTCAGTTTAGTTTTTAACCACTACTTTTGCACATCACAAACACCTTTTTTTCTGTGTCTAAAATGGAAAAAGTTAATTTTGTTTTTTGTAAAAGACAAACAGAACTTTTTAAGTTACTTCACAGGTAGCCTTTTGAAGAAGAAAAAGATGCAAACATCAGATTGATGCTGCGGAGAGCTTTCATTTTGTCGATGTTTAATACATTAAAATTTGACCACTTTAATGCTGAAACAATTCAACAAAATGACAACATTTGCAGTCTTGACATCATTCTCAAGAAAACCACACTGTCAGCCATGTTTGTTTTACTACAGAAAAACCAAAAGGTTCTGGGTAAAGGTTTTTAACTGAAACTGAACCATGCAACATCACCACAGAGAGTATGATAAAGCCCACAAAGACACAATAGGTCTCCTTTTGATGACATGGATGAGGGGTTTTTGACTGATAAATCAAGTGATGACTAAGAAGGGCTGTGAGTGCGTCACAGGAAAACAATCCCATGACTGGCCTTAAATGTGAACACAGAGGTTTAATAATTAACTAAGACAATTTCCTGTCAGTTGCTGATAATGGCGATGTTGATACACCTACACAGCTGTTGACTACAAGGCTTCCTGTGTGTCATTACTCCCTTCCTGTCATCCACACACACACACAGATGACTCTCGCATTTTATCTTCCTGTTGTCTCAGGAAAATCAGTATGCTTTCATACATTTTACATACACATAGATACATACATTAAAGACAGAGGAGATATACTGAAAAAAGAGAGAGATAGTAAGAGAGGCTAATAGGGAAGGGAGACTGAGCTAATCAATAATAGATATGTCAATTAGCAGCCCACTGGCGTGGATGGCTTAGAGGAGAGGAGAGGAGAGGAGAGGAGAGGAGAGGAGAGGAGAGGGATTTGGGACACTAATTTGTCTGTGCCCTTGCACACAACAACTATTCATCATTATCTCCTTTTCTGTCCTCTCTTCCCATGTTCAACTCTGTGCCTCATCCACACACACCTCTCCCCCTCCATTGCTGTCCTCATCATGATGTCAGCGTTCATGACTAGAGGCAAGAATCAGAGGTCAAGGGTCACGTCATTAATAGCGATTTGATTGTGGTGGAGATAAGAGGAAAGGAGTTGGGTGCAGAGGTGGCAAGAGCAAGTGTGAAGAGGTGTTTCACCGTCAACACTGATGACTAATGACAATAGCTCATGATAAATAAGTGTGTGACAGCAAGGAATATAAAGACTATATGGAACGATTTAAATGGAAAAAATGCAGGGGCACACACCAGACTTGCACATGTCTCGTTAACATTAGTAGAAACCATAGAGGTCTACCTCCCATCTGGTAAAAAAATAAATAAAAAAAAGCTTCCATCCACACCCACATGGAGAGGCCACCAAGACATCCACAGAAACACACACTCACATACCAGGTGACCCCACATCCTAGATACCACAGCCTAACCCCCTAATCACACTGCTAAATGTTCTCATGAACGTCTGCTTTTATCAACCACATTTGTTTCCATCCTTTCCATCACATGTTCATTAGAAACCCAAGCCTATTATCATACGAGAATGTTGATAAACCCTGGAAAAGTTCAATGCCTACAATATTTTAGGTTCTGGCTTGCACTATCCATGCATGACAACTACGGTATGATTCAGGAAATTGTGATTATGGATAAAATACTATGGTTGAGGTATGGTTAAGGTTAGGGAAAGAGGGTGGTTACAATCAATAAAAACGCAAAAGTTACTTGCAGGACTATGGCAGGACAAAACTCCAGTCTCCTGCATGAAAGCCCGAATGAAGCACAACTGTTAGCAGCTGAGCTGTTAGCTCAAACTATGTAAAAGCAATTCAAACAAATGTGGGAAATGCCGATCATCACGGATGTGCCTGCTACTTTGAGTTTGTATGTCTGAGCTGACTGTTATTCTTCGCCTCGCTACGTACTGCTCACGTTACTTCCTGCATTGGTAATGAACGTGGGCATAAATCGCGGGGTGCAGAATCACCCAATATGGACGGAATTCCTCGGAACACTGAGCAGTAAAATCACACAGAACAGAACAAAGTAGCCAGTGTGTTGGACTGAGTTTGGGCACTGACAGAGAGCGGAGATCAAAGCACCCAACATTTAACCACTGGCAACTGACTGACCATGAGGGGGTGTGTGTGTGTGTTTGTGAGGGGAGCAGTGTTTATGCTAAAATGCTTAAAGCCTTAATTTCTGTCATCTGAGCAAGTGCCCAAGTCGGTGTTTAAGTTAGAATGAAATACAGATTGAATAACCGTCAAAAGTAAATCTTTCTCTCATTTCCTCTTTCTTCCTCACATCCTGGACTTGCTCCAGTTAGTTTGTACATACACATCCAGGAGGCTCTGCTGGAACTCTGTGTCCCATAATGGCTCATGCTGGGTGGAGTGAGATGCTCTCAGCGCCTCCCTCTTCACCCTGGTTCTCCGCTACTCTCTTCTCAGTTTCGCTCAGCGTAAAGAATAATGGACACATTGTTACCAAGACACACGTGACTCTGCTCTCTGTATCTGTCTGTATGTCTCTCTGTCTCACATTACCAAAATAACCGCCTCTTCCACTACAGAGTCCAAGCTTCAAACTCAGGCCAAAATCCTACAAACACGCACCTCACCATGTGGCTGTGTGGTGTATTTATATTAGAGGTTCCACTCGAGTAGTTCTCACCAGACACTGACACAAACATGACACCCCCTTTGACCTGTGACCCCTCGTTCCATGCAGTCTGATCCTTTCACACACTTTTAGCGCCACATCAACTGATAACACTTTGGAATCAGTGTCATTGTGTGTGAGTGTGTGTGTGTGTGTGTGTGTCTGTGTGTGCGCTGGTAGAGGGAGGACGATGACCTTGCAGCTGCACAGAAACCAGTCTCGCCAAACAACATGATGAAAATATTTCCAGAACAGAGAGGCAGAAAGACAGAGCCTGAGAAAGAAAAGCTTCCTCATAGAAAAATACAGCACTTCCGCTCCTCTTTCACTCTCTTTCCTCCTCTTTTTGGCTGCTATCCTTCTTTCCTTCCATACTTGGCTGCTTTATCAAGGTCAGCTGGATCATCATTTGTTTTGATGCTCCTTCAAGTTGCATTTGTTAGCAGTTCACTACCTCGCTCTCTCTGAGCATGCGTGTGCCGTTTTAGAAGCTGCTTAGCATATCACCGAATCACACAAGAGGAAGCCCACAGGGGGGAGGAGAGAAAGGGAAAGAGAAGAAGAGGCACTGGGGAATCTGAATAAATAAAGGCACTATAGAGAGTGAAAGGAGGGACAGAGTGAGTGAGGGCGAGTGAAGCAGGAAATGGAGGAGATGGAGAGAGTCCAGGTAGTGACAAGCAAACACAAAAAAGCCATCTGCACCACCAACTGAAAGAGTCTTGTGATTGTGCCAACATTTTTCTATTTGGTACCAATATGAGCAACTGACAACATATTGCAATCCAATGAAACAGGCCCGCAATAAAGACTATTGAGAGACTATTACTTCGTAACACCATATTGTTGAGTGTTCCTGTTATTTTGAACACCCCATGTATGTGAAATATTCAACACATTCAACAATATGCATCAATGTTGAAGGCTCATGTAGACATGACAATCATTCAACGTGCTGTATGTTAGTGTGTGTGAATCACTATTAGGGCCGCAAATAACATTTATTATCATGATTGTGTTGACAGTTTAAAAATGTGCGTAGCTGATTTTTGGACACTTTTGGATACTTGGACTCAGGGCTGGGCCAAATAACGAATCAATTTGACTTTTTGTTTTTGCACGATATGAAAAATGTCTACTTCATAAACTGTGACGTGAACAGTTGCACTATGTGCGTATCTGGACTGTCGTGACTCCAGGTGTCTCCAAACTCAGGTGGCTAGTCACCCCCTGCTATCTTTCTAAGATTCTGTTTGTCCATATTGATCAAGATGAAAACTTATTGAAAACCAATAAAGAGTTAATCCATTTTCTGTGGTATTGCTTTGATAGCAATCCCGCTCTCCCTCTTAGCAATAAGGCATGGACTCACTGACCTGAGAGAGAGGAGGGGTGGGGGGTGAGGGGGCGAGAGAGAGAGAGAGAGAGAGATGGAAAGGGCAAGGTGTACAGATACAGCCTTGTAGTGAAACTGGGACCATTTTCTGAGCCCTCTTTTATAGGGAGGGCTGCGGTGGTTCAGTGTGTGTGTGTGTGTGTGTGTGTGTGTGTGTGTGTGTGTGTGTGTGTCTTAGGTGATATATAGCAGTAAAGGTCAATGGGTTAAGTGCTCTGTTCTTGTGAAATGGGTGCTGAGGTCCTCTGCGTGTCTGCAGAGCTGATAGCTTTATCTGTCCTGCAGGCAACTCTCAGGATCAAGAGACCAAAGTGAAAGAGCAGACGGAGCATCGTGCATCTCTGGTTCAGCCATCAGTCCAATTTATCTGGGCAAGTTGACTAAAAAACAAAACAAAACACTCCAATCCAGGATTGGGGAAATAACTGCCAATCGTCAATAACCACCACCCTGATGATGGACGTTACAGGTGACAGATGATGTCTCAGTGATGCAGTGATGCATGTTAACGAGTGTTGTCGGATGAAAACGTGGTCTTTCCAAAAATACATTCCAGGAAATTTATGAAACGCAGCCTATAATTCGGCTGGACATCCATGCTCTTTTGAAATTGAATTTTTGATGGATTTTCATGAGCCCAAATGTTAGTTATTAACTTAGACCCTGTCATGTAATCCTTCGACTAAAGCAAAAAGATCAATTCAAAACGCATCAGCCAGGAGGCATTTTGGAGAATTAAGAGAGAGGACGAAAAGCAAAACAAATATTCTTTCATGTCTAAGAGGAGAACAAATATTTCATGAGACTCAGTGTGTATGCGTGTATGCTACTTTATGAATCTCTGACCTCAAATCATTGTCTGCCTTCGGTCTGTTGTTGAGTTGAATGACCTAAGAGCCACACCTCTTACACACACACACAGTCGCGCATGAATAAAACATTTGTTAAATGACATCAGGGTGTGTGTATGCGATTATATGTCACAAACAATAGATCACTGCAGAGTCACAAGGAATGAATGCCCTCAAATGTGTCTATGGCATACAGCAGGCTTTATTTAGTTATTGTCTGCCATGGTCAAAGGCTCCTGCATCAGCACTATAACATGACAGACTTCAGAGTTGATATTCATCTTCAGAGATGGATATTTTAGTGTGATTATTGATAAACAAATGAATCGATTAGTTTGGCGGAGGCAAAAGGTAAAGGTATTGCGTGAGGTGAAGAGGACAGGTGCATGCCGATGTCAGTCCAAGTGTGTGTGCACATGAGCGTGATCCTTGCTGTTGTAAGTCAAATCTGTGTGTGTGTGTGTGTGTATCAGTAAATGCTGACATGGAGGCCTTTGTGTTTGTGTGTGCATGCATCAGACTGATCCCTATCATTAGATATCACATCCCTATGTGTGTATGCCTGGACATGTTGGTACACAACACTAATGAGGTCATCTTAAAGGTAATCTTAGACAGGTGTGAAAGCAACTTTTTTTTTTACACACACACACACACACACCACAAACACACATATTATACACTTTTAAATACAATGATGAGAGCTTGTGGGTCCTGTAGTACCTCATACCCCAAACACACACACACACACACACACACACACACACACACACACACACACACACACAGGGACAGTTCATGCTAAATAAATGATGTGTATTATTTCCACATGTCTGAAGCTGCTGTGCTGATTCACTGCACTGTCAGTGAGCTGGAGTACACTCACACACACACACACACACACACACACACACAGCAGACATCTCAAACTTATGGGTAAACACACACACACACACACACACTCTGCATGCACACACCATTAAGCTCCGCTGAAACATTAAACACGAAGCACTGTGTTTTTGTGGACTCAAGTGTCTGACGTTATAGGCAGTTAGTGCATTTGAACACAGAGGGGAGAGTAAGGGAGTTAAAGGGTGAGGCACAAGTCAAGGCAGATTGTTTATATGAAACATTTAAAGTGAGGCAGGATGAAGGGTGAGACAAAGTTCAGCCAGCTAGCAGCCACTGCTCTGCAACTCTGACGCCAGTTGGAGCTTCAGTAAGTGATGAGTGGCTGTAGGCCACTGTTGGTTAATGTTTTGTTTTTTTAATTAACTTAAAAACAAGAGTGATACTTGCAAAATGTCGTCACACCAGCTTCTTATACTCACAGATAACAGGAAACAAACTGGGGATTGAGTTACATGGACTGTTTTTGCGCTGGAAGCATTTAGTTCGTCCCTGCAGGGGAAAACAGCCTCTAACGTGGAGGTAATGTTTGAGCTTCAGCCTGCAGTTTTTGCTTCTGCAAAGAGAAGTGTATTGTGAGTTTCATCCTTGTCACTCCCCTGCTCGAATTACTTCTCACTCAACTTGATTAGATGCCAATCTGAAATTGCCTCCAGCCTGGAACAGGAAACCAGGATCCCTAAAGCCACTTCAGGTGGTGAAGTGGAAAGGGACAATACGTCTGCAACAAAAAATCAGCGCTGATGTTGATATGTTTGTATACCTCGAGCTTAAGTTAGATCAGGGGCTCTCATCCTTTTCTAACTTAAGGCTCACTTCTGAAACATTTCCGAGGACCACCTTCCCATTCGATGGTTTTAGCGCCTCATTTGACAGGATTTCACCACATTCAACACACTGTGCTGTCATTATGATTCGATGATGAATTTAACGTATTCAGGGTCATATTTCCTCACCACACGCTTTGGAGATTTTACTGCCGCAGGGTTGTCTCCCACATCAACCGATCCATTTTGTGTCACTGCATCCGAACGTTACATTAGGGAACGTTAGCTAGCTAACAGTGGCAAAACACGTTTGTCTCAACCTGATGATGAGTGGTGATTGGCTGGTGATATTCAAACCTAACTGGAATATTTGAGCACATGTGGATATAAAAATAACTACCTTTGTAAATGACCAAAAAAATGTAATCTCACCATTTGACAGTACCACTGCCTCCGCGGCCCACTAGAGGGCGCTCTGAGGCCCACCACTGGGCTCCAGCCCACTGGTTGAGAATGGCTGGGTTAGATGTTGTTGCTTTAAATTTCTTTCTTGACTGCCACAACCTCAAGTCAACAAAAGAACACATTGTTTTTAGAGGCGACAGCATCAGAAAGCTGCGTTACAATCTGGAAGTGTGGAGTTTGAATGATGTTGGCATTTACTAGAAAGAAAGGGTGTATCAAGGAGATGTTTTGGTTGCATTATGGGAAATCCAGTGTTTTTGTGGCTTCACCCATAGCATTGACTAGTCAGGATATCTCAGCCTCTGCTGCTTTGATTTTGACCCTTCTTTTCTAATCTGCCACATCTGAGTCCTTCACTTACTGTTGTTGTACTTTCATTTTCGAAGTCGTCGTTTGCAGTCTTAAATTATGTCCCTCCATTTTTCTTCCAGTTGGGTTTCTGGCCGCCTCAAGAAAAGTTTCCATTTTTTCGTTAAGATGAATTTTTCAGCAATTATTAACTGTTAACTGTAGAGCTGAAACAATTAATGGATTAGTCCATGTTTTGGAATGGTTTTCTGACTGAAACCAAAGGCTGCAGCTAACAGTCATGTGTGTATTTCAGTAACTAATGAACTGAAACTTAAACTCATGTTCAAAATGCAAAGGTACCACTCAAGTTATAAAGCCCAGTAATCCCATGAATCAATAAAGAAACATTATCTCTTGCTCCGTCTCTCTCCCTCATATAATTAATGCCTGACCAGAAATCAATACTCTCCACTCCTACATGTTGGATGAAGAGAGTAAGGCATTCTCCACTTACTGCCTGTGCGCTCTGCACGCTCTGTGTGCACTGCTTCCAGTCTTGGATAAATGTTTGTAAGTTCAAGACAAGAATCTGACAGAGAGAGCTGGAAAATTCAACAGACACTTAGCTGTTTGTCTCTGATGTCCTCTAGGACACGCCTGCTTTCACCTTCTCTGCTATGTGAGATACTAATGTTACAGACATACACACATACATTAGACTAAATTAATCCTATTTGCCTGCAGAGGCAAGATAATGTAGGTTTGACATTTAGAAAATATCGGTTGTTGAGAGGAACTGAGGAAGATAGAGGCAAACAGCTACACATACACTGCACTCTCTCTCACACACAAACACACACAGGGATGTGTTATGGATGGTGGGTTTCAACCCTGGAGCAGTAATGCAGTTTCCCTGAAGACTGCATTACCTATAAGCCATTTCCCTCCCCCACACTCAGACCCTGTACACAACCTGATAGCTACATGCTCACATCTGCCTCTGCATTCTTGGCCCTTTGATGACATGAGACATTTTTAAATATTGTATATTAAAGAGTCCACTTCAATGTCTTAGCCCCTGCTGCTGCCAGTGTCTTTTTAAATGAAATACTAGTTTCATCGACTAATTAATTCCAGTCTTTTCGCTTGCTGTTTTTCCCGATGTTAATCTACTATACCATCAGTGAAGCGCTACACTTTCTGCAGATTATTTGCATTGGACGGGTATGATTTAAGAGATTTCTGGAAGACATGATTGTTGTACTCATGATACAATTGATATTAGACTAAAACACGCCCACAAGAGGTTTGCCTAAGTAAAATCTAGTCTAAAATTAGCAAGATTATGATTTAAAAGAACTGCCTGAAAAGAAGTAGATATACTAAGAATGTGACAAAGAATGCCAACTTTTTGTACTTGACAGTTTTTGATACTTGGACGCATTTCGAGTGCAACTCAAAAAGTTTCAGCATGCAGCCTTAACTCATACTGTTTCG
>LKNJ01001641.1:75000-84442 GCA_002120245.1 Maccullochella peelii
CTTACACCTTACAGCAATTTTCATAATAAATTAAATCAATGTATTTTTTGCTGCTTTGTCTCCTCTCTGCTTGCTTTAGTATACAATATGCCTTTATACATAATATATCAACCAATCTTAATAGAATTGATTGATGATTATTGTACTAACCCTACTTAAAATTTAGTTTTAGTGATAGAGACCTGATACTTTATGATACATAATGTTGTATTTGCACCTTTACTAAAAAGAGCACTGTCCTTTATTGCCTTGTATTTGTTTAATATTCAATTCTAGTTTATGTTAGAAGAATACTATATTGTGGCCTGTAAATAAAAATGTGATTAAATGTTTCTTTCTCAAAAAGATGTAGAGGAGGTTGTCATAGTTTTTTCTGCCCTGAGTAGCGTCTGCAGTCTTCCTCTCAGGCTGAGTACAGCTCCAACAATCAGAGGCTGTGTCCCAAATTCATACTACATATAAGTCACATGTCCTGTCAAAGTGTCCTTGAGATAACACTAAATCATCACCTGTTCACTCGATGAAGCTGCAGAACACATCAGCTAAACATTTAAACCATCGAATAAAGACTGCTCTAAATGTACTTCAACATAAATGTAAGAATAAAGCTGATGTGTTGAAAATATAAGCATGCTACAGAGCAGGATATTGCTTCTATAGCTGTGCTAACCGGCATGCTACACTGCTCATTAACCTGTTTTGCATGCTGTCACTATGGTGGCTCTGTTCTGTGCTCTCCGATTGGCCCGATGTGTGTACTGTTCCATTTGCACACAAGAGTGAGTCAGCACAGTGCAGCATCACAACACAGGTGATTTATGTTCCATTCAGCTTCCGATCTGCAGCAAAACTACAACCCATAACTCCAGATGGGTGACAGGAACTCACTAAACTGGAGCTGGGTGAAAAAAGGAAAAAAAAGGAGCTGCAGCCAGGACTTTATAAAGTATTGAAAGGATGAGTCTCATTACATCCTCCCATAGCCTGAGGAGACACCGTGCTGGAACACAAACTCGGCAGTGCTGCTGTGTCATTACGTAATCAGCCATTCATGTGTGAGGACAGTGTGTGTCGGGGTGGGGAGCAGAAACACAAACACAACAGAATGTGTACTTTACAATACTTAAAAAGAACGTGTACTAAGTGCGTGTCTCTCGCACACATACACACACACACACAGAGCAGTGTACAGTAATAATATTGACATGATTATTTGATGTTGACCTTCCGAACAAAGACAGCAGATCTCTGCTGTCAAAGTAAATAAAAATGAGTTCCTCCCTTCTTTCTTTCTGTCACTTTCATCTTCCTCTGAGGAAACAGGTCATTTCTTAAAGTTAAAATCACTCTCTCTCTTTCTTCTGCCCTCCCTACAGTGTGACTTTCCCCTCAGCCACCTCTCTCCGTCAGTGCCGGCTCCATCCACTGAGTGAGCCAGCAGGGGTGGTCGCTCTCATCTAATAAGCCCCTGTCACACAGATTAATGCCCGCTGATGATAAATCCCCCCCTCCCAGAACGGGTCGAACCAACTGTCTGCTTGATTAAACCCAAAGGGAGGGATACAGCGGGTCACACAGCGAGAGAGCGAGGGAGGGAGAGACAGATAGATGAGGAAGAAAAACTCCTCTTTTCAGCTCTCCTCCTCTCAGGCACATGACAGCTCGTCTTGACTTCCTGCCCTTGTTTCTCATCTTTCCCCTCTCTTCCCATCTCACTTTCATTTTCTACTGGTGATGAGTAAATGTCCTCTGAGCCGCCCTCTTTCTCTCTTTTCCATCCACTCTGACCCCTTTATCCATGGACATGACCACAAAAGTACTCCACTGAAAAAAAAGACTATTCCTTCTCTCATTTTCTTCTTTTACCTCCAGTTCTCCTGTCCTCTTTGTGGTTTTTCTCATCCTCTAATCCTGGAAACACCTCACCTCATCCTCTTCATGGCACTATCATACTCCTGAATGACATATTTTCTATCTAATCTAATTCTCCCATTATGATTCTTTGTATCTTCTGGTGTATTCCCAGGCATAGAAATACCATGTAAATGAAGAGTTTGTATAAATCATCTCAAACATGCTATACTGCACTAAAGTATAATTACAGTACTACATTCATTTAACAGCTTTAACTACTAGTTACTTTTCAGATTCAGATTTTTCATATACAACATATCAGTTAATGAAATATGATGAATTATTACAGATGAAACTACCCAACAGTATATGAAGTAGTTAAAGTACCGCTTACATATTAATACATCAATAATAATATAATAATATAACACTGACAGGGGCCAATCTGCATAATAAGTATTTTTACTTTTGATACTTTAAGTACATTTGGTTGCCAATACTTCTATATTTGACTTAAGTAGATCTTTTACTTGGAATCTTTTTCATTTACTTAAGTAAATCATTTGAATACTTGTTCCACCACTGTGTGTTGACCGACCTATATTTGGTGATGTATCAGTCAGGCTTGAATGAAGAGCCTTAATATGTAAAAAAAAAAACAAAAAAAAAACGATGTGTGGTTCTGTTCAGCACTAACAATAAGAGGGAAACAACTATTTTAATCTTCTGTACCCCCTGCCTTCATAATCACTAAAAGGCCTCAAATCCTCTTGTTCACTGCAGTTGAAAATCCCTGTTCAGCACCCAAACAATCATCTGGCAGGTCTGATTTGTTTTTGTGTGTTTGTGTGGCACACACTTGCATAACACACAAAGACGAGGGACCCAAAACAAAACCAATTGGATTCCAATGGAGCTGCACCACCCAGTCTAGGTCTATTTATTCATGCATTACAACACACACACACGCATACATGTGGTTGCACCTATATGTGGAACACACCTGGAGGGAGGAGCTCCTCCCTTCAGGTAAGACACTGAACAGAAATGAGATGACGGAGAGACAAACAAGTGAAAAACAAGATGGAGGGATTTTAAAAGACTCTTCAAAACAGAGAGAAAGCTTAGATAGTTTATTTCTTGCATTTGCCAGCTTGTGTGCGCGTCTGTGTGAGGGTGAATTTGGTTAATTTGCTCCAAGCAAAGCATGATTAATGACCCTTAGCTCATTCCTGGCAAATACTAAGATCTCTCTCTCTCTCTCTCTATGTGTGTGTGTGTGTGTGTGTGTGTGTGTGTGTGTGTGTGTGTGTGTGTGTGTGTGTGGATGACCTAACAAGGAAAGCTTTGTCCACATAATGGCTTTTAGCTACACCTCAACCTGCCGATCAGCTTTTGTACGTATGTGCAAATGACTGGGGGAGAACAGTCATATAATGTATATCAGCATTTAAACTTTATCTTGCACCTTTACAGAGCAATAATAGCAGTGGCGTACTTTCACAACATATAAATATACTAGACTAGTTTCAGCTGAGTCCAAAATAAAACGTCTGTGTAGCTCGGGCAGACAGCTTCCTCTCTGGTCTACCAAGTTATTTTCATAACATTAGCAGCGCTTGTTATTTGTCATCTTTATCACTGGTTGATAGCTGCGAGGCCAATATAACAGTAGTGACTGCTTTACAATGGTCGGGTTGGCCTGCTGACAAGCCATCAGCTAACACACACACACACACACACAGATACACAGATAAACAAAGGCACAAAGACAAAAACACTGAAAAAAAACACATGGACATGCACTATAATGCGTGTACAGTATAAAACATTACACCTCACGCACGAACACAAACACACCTCATAAAAGGTTGAAGTTAAGTCTATAGTGTGGGTTTATGGCTCATTCATGTATCCCCCATAAGGACTCTTCAAACACTACATCAGAACCCAGCAGCATGCAAATACTTATCATACAGCATGTATGGCTCTAATGAAGGCACACACACACACACGCACACACAAACAAACACACACACTTCAAGCTTGAAGTGATCCACTAAAATAATGGATGGCAAAAAGGTTGTGAGTAATTGCCTAGTCCATTAGTGCTCTCTTTTTCTGTCTCTTCTAACCAAACATGTTTCGGTCTGCGTTGCTTTCTAGTTGTAGTTTGCAATCTCAGCTGCAGCTGAAATTAAAATACTGTAATTTTATGTCATCTGCATGGTTGAGTTGTTAAGCTTGCACACTTAGTGAGATTTTCATGTACTGATATCAACCGTAAAATGAGACTAGTGGTTAATTTGTTCTTTTCAAGAATCTTCTGCACAAGTACAAACAAAGCCTCTATCTGAAACAGCAATGAAGCAGAAAGGGAAAGAGATGGAAATTGCTCAGAAGCAAGGGTGAATCTGGAGCCACCTAGCTACTTAGCCTTATCCAACAACAACTGACCTACACACTTCTGTGCATTATTAAACAGGAGTTGAAATCTGTTAAAAAAGCCACAGTCTTTTTGCAGTGTGGGATTATGTTAGAAGCATGACTGTTGATGCTCAGCAATTATTGTCATTGTTTTCATTACCTTTATCTGCTACAAACTTACAGATTTTAGCTTTAAAAGCAACCTGAATTGGCGCTTTAAAGTTAAATTACACTTGACAACAGTGATGACATGCAAACTCAGTTCCCATTCATAATGCAAAGCAGTCAGGCTAACTAAAATAAACTAACCTAGGATGTTCAACGAGACACGGAGTACATATAATAAAGAAACAGAACCAGTAAACCAGATGACACAGTCTGGAACCAAAAGGGCAGGGAGCTGAACTTCAGCTCACTTTCTTAATATTTTAAGAAGGCTAACTTTACCTCACTGTCCCAGCACAAAAACTAACCTCAGTTACTCCCCTTATACAACTTTAAAAAGATTAGATTTAAAAAGACTGCATTTTGCTCTCCGTCCCAATACCTGGACTGAAAACAGTTAACACTATCTCACTGCTCACCCCTTCAGTGTACAACATGCACCAGCTAAACTGCTAAATGCTCTTTCCACTATAAATAGTGTTGTAAATGACTTAGAAAGGTTGTTAATGGAACTGCGCCTTTAGAACTTAATGAGTGTAGCACTTTGTATGCCCTGCTTTTCACCTTCAGCTGTCATCACCACTGCTGACAGTATGTATGTGTGTATTCTGTAAGTGTGTTAGTGTAAAAAAAAAAAAAAAAGGGACTCATGGGCAGGGTTGATGTTGGCTGACGCTGCATTGTTCTCGATATACCATAAACACAGGCCCATATGCTAGAATGCAGACACAGGAATATACTGTATGAATGCAACTAAATACTGAGAAAGAAAGAGCTGCATGCAGGCAAACACACATGCAAATCTTTTTCCCAGAACAGCAACACCTTACCCCATGAAGATTTTCACAAGTTTAACTGAAGAAAATATTGGTTTCTAACTCACAGTTTTTTGGATTGAACTGTAACTCTTTCACTGTTATGAGCACATAAAATTTATTAGACTGTAAAATATATCGTTTTTCCACAATATCCCTCGGTTTTTAGTTTATATCTACATCATTTTGTTCACATGCAAGGACTGATCTCCACTCACTGAAATCACTCGCTTCGTTAAGTCACTCTAGCTGTTGAAACAGAAGACTTGTAGTGTTACAATCTGTTAAGTACAGGGATGTTTTGCAGTTCAAAATCCTGCTATCCAGCACAGTAGAGTACATGGTGTAGCTTATTATTGTGTACTGGGGAGATTATTTGCACAGGTAGGTGCTCCTAGCTCTCTGGACTCCATGAATGCTCCATTTATACTGTTAATCATTCATCAACACTGAACACTTGAGGCAAATGACACAACCTGCCTTATCATAACTGAGCATAACAAGCTAACAGCTCTGCCTACTGTTGTGCGTTTTCTGGCAAGTGTGCGCCTGACTAAGACCAAGTTCCTTTTCTCACATACACACACTTCTGCTTCCTGCTCATAAAAACACAGCAGGTCCTGAAAGCACAGACCTGGATGCATGTGTGCAGGTGCCTTTGTGAGAATAGGACACACATGGGCGCGCTCAGACAATCAGAAGCAGTACATTAACAGCCTGTCAGTGCTTCTTAAAGTAGTCACCTACCAAGTGCGTAATATCATGCCAAGCCTTAGACAAACTCATTATCAAAGTAAGTCACGTTAGGTCCCAAACTACAAGCTTATTCCCTCTTCCTTCTTAAGTGCACACGCACGCACACACACACACACACACACACACACACACACACACACGCACACACTTGTGCAGTTTGAGCTAACCCATATGTTTGGGTGGGATAAGTCCACATCACCTCTTAGTGTCTTTAATGCATTAAGTCCTTTATTTCAATTCCCAATTAGTGCAATAGCCCGGCTCTGTACGCAATAAGACACCCACACAGACACATTAACAGATTGCTGTCCATTCAATACCTGTTAGTTCAGTGGCTGAAGGCCTTCATGAAATAAAATGCAGGCATTTGACTGCACAGGCAGACTGAGGAAGTATTAGTGATATAATGGAAACAGGTGATTTCAGTCAAACGCAAACAGGAAGCATTATGTATAGTATGTGTACAGCTGGACATCATAATATGCCCTTTTCTCCAGCAAAGATAATTCTAATGAATGGGCAGATATTTTGTCTTGTACAGAGAAAAAGCAGATTATACCTGATATACTCTTATCTACATCTTATCTGGGGATTGTTTATTTCGATTCATCGATTATCATTATGTCTATAAAATGTCAGAAAATAGTGAAAATTGCCCCGCACAATTTTCCGGAGCTCAAGTGGATGTCTTAAAATTATTAACTAACAGTTCAAAACTCAAATTACAACAATATTAAACTGAGAAAGCAGCACATCTTCACATGTGAGAATCTGGAAACTTAACAATAATCATAATACTTAGGCTTAATAAATGATAATAAAATGATTAACTGATTTTCAAAATTGTGAACAATTAATTTTTGGGATAGACAAACCAATTAAATGCACTAATCTAATCGTTTCAGCACTATACTTAACTTTTAAACTAATCAACAATCTGTTTAATTCTTCATTTATCCACAGTTTCTATGCAGTTTTAGCGTTTACGTGATTGTGCACCAGAGTTTTGTAATGTCATTTATCGAGGAGGAAGGAAATCTCTGATAACCAAATTGTTGCTGGCTCTGTGAAAACCATGCAACTCCAAACTTTAGCTGAGTAAGTATGAGGGTTTCTCAATCTATAAAGTTCAGTTTATCTTTTGGAGATATGTGGTTTTCATTGAACGGTTCACTCACTTACACAAAGTATAAACTTATGTTTCGTTTACTTCACTTACATCAGACAAGATGAAATGTTTGTGATCATTTGTGCTAGCAGTTTCCCAGTGCATGCATAGGAAGTATATGCATGTGTGAGTGTGCACATCTGCATCAATGTTTAAATGTCTATATACATGTGCATTTGTGTGTGTGTATATATCCACATGCATTTGTACATGTTTCCTCAGTGCCTTTCTAACATATCAGGCAGCATGATATTAATCTAATCTGGACTGCTGGGATCTCATTTCCATTCTGTCCCATGTGGACAAGGGGGCCGTTATATAAAAGCACTTAAGCTGATGAGATCGGCTAAGACGCTGCACGCTGTGATGTCATGATGCCATCTGACTGGATACTCTGTGGAATGATGTCACATCAGAACTTTAAATCATAATTGGATCCAGTTTCATAATGGAATTGTTTCATATTGTGTCTGGCTTCACAGGCCACATACTTGAATGTCTTTTTCTATAGATACAGTACTTGTACCATGTACTCCAATTATTTTAGGTCAGAGAACCCAACAAGTACTATGTTTTCTGTCATTTTTTTAATGATTGCTGATTGTCTGAGCTTTGATCGGCACTCTCCTCCATTCAAACAAAACAAAGGCTGAGTTAGTGTGTTCTTACTGTGATGCCACCGTCTCTGTCTATGAAGCGCCTGTGTAGTGCTTTGTAATGTCGACATGCTTTTAGGAGGTTTTTCCTGCCTTAGTGACACACACACACACACACACACACACACACACACACACATTTTAGGCAGCCTGTCTTCCATTGTAATGTTGAGCTAAAAGATGAAAGTATGGTGTCTGTCTGGCTCTAAAGACCCTCTCTCTCTTTCTGTATTCCCCTTGGACGAACACACGCACACAAAATACACATACAGGCCCAGCAGACACCTCAATTATGATAATGTGGATCAGGATTATGTATCCTTACAGCACGGCTGGCTTTCAACAATGTTGTGTGTGCGTGTGTGTGTGTGTGTGGGTCCCAGACAGCAGGACAGGAGGGGCAGCTACTGTATCTCATTTAACACAGGTTACTCTCTTCAGGAAAGCAAAATGATGAGGCCTTCAGCATTTCTACCTTCTTACACACACAAGAAGATAAACATGTATACACACACAGACTTATACACACAGCTAAAATGAACGTTTCTCATGAATGTGACAAAGGAAAATATTGACAAACAGAAAGATAAGAGGATTCAGGAGAATGCTGAAGCCAGTGTCTGCTGAAGGAAAGATCAAGTAAGACAAAGAAAGGGACAAAATAAGAGAAAGACACTGAAAAAAATGTGAGGATTCTTTATATTGAAATCACACAGGCCTCAGGGAGATAAACCTACTGTGTGTTTTTCTGTCTGTGTGAATCTGTGCGTTGGCCAGTTTCAAAAGTCCAGATGGCCTCAGATTTGGGCAGAAGAAACTCAGATTATACAATCTAAACAATGTAAAACATTCAACATTTGCAGACAAAAAAAATGCAGCAGTGCAATAGGGCCCCACTAACTTAGCAGTCAGACCATTTGAATAACCAGACTATTCAAAAAGTACGTAAAAATGAGCAAAAACTGCACTTTTTCAACCTACACACCTCCTTGAATAAAAAGTATAATCTCCACTCATTTGCCTGAACCAGCGACACCAACAGCAGTGTTAAAGTCCTCCACTTATGGACTGTATGCGGTGCAAGAAGCAGTATCAGTAGTTTTAGTGGAGTAGAAGTACATACGGATCATTTGAGAAAACCTCTTTCAGTCAGTTCGCAACAACTGCTCCTCTCCCCTCTCTCATCTCCTCTGCAGCTCTTTCATCACAACCCTGCTGTTTCTTCCTCCTTCTCCTCGTCTTCCCTCCTTCTTCCTCCTCCTCTCCCATACTCCCTCCCTCCCTCCTTCCCTGTAATTACCACCTCAGACTCCAATTAAAAGAAACCACAATAAAGAGAGCAGAGGAGGTAGACCGAGGGGCGGTAAGGGAGAGAGAGAGGGGATGGCCGAGAGAGAGACGGAGGGGGGAATTTAATGAGAGGTTTGTCCACCCACACACACACACACACACGCATATACATAAAGACATACACTCCAAAACTAGTAGCATATGCATGTAGCTTTTTTAAACCAGCAAAAGATAAGAGAAAGTTTTAAAAAAAGAATAGGAAGTGTGTGTGTGTGTGTGTGTGTGTGTGTGTGTGTGTGTGTGTGTGTGTG
>LKNJ01001641.1:84500-97079 GCA_002120245.1 Maccullochella peelii
TTGTGTGTGTGTGTGTGTGTGTGTGTGTGTTTTACACACACACTTACTTTGCCAGCTACATTGAACTAAATGCCATCGATGCGTTTCTATTTTCTCTGGAAACCGGTTGGACCAGTGTGCCATGTTTACAACTGTAAACCTGTTGGTGAACCCGATGGTTCAGTTCCGACCAACGGTGAAATTTCAGAGCGGCTAAGTGTGTGTAATTATCTGTGTGTCCCATATTTTTACATTATATGATATCATACATATAGTTATCTGTTGGCTAATAATATCTATAAAGACATGGAGGGTGGAAGAAGCAATTTATATTAATTGTCAGAGTAATGACAAGTACAGTCTAAACAAAGCTAGGTGTACTAGCTCATGCTTCACACACTTCAGACAGCTGGCCTCCTATTAACCCCCCTTCCTTCCATTCTCTGGGCATCCATGCTGGAATACCTGGCCCCAGATCTGCTGTGTGGTAATTTGATTAAACACAAATTAATTTAGTTAATTTAATTAATATGGAACATTTAAGCACAAAACTGGAATAAAGAAACCTAGATTTTGACACAAGGATCCTCCTGAAGACAGGGACCCAAGATTAGATAATAAAGCCGAATCCATCATAAGGCCTTTATCAAGTCAGCTGATATTGTGGTTTAAAGGTGCATATTCCCAAACAAGAAGCTTATGGGATCCCTGGAGATCACCAAGAGCAACTGCTCACTCTGCCCAGCTGGTAATCCAGCCTTAAATTTTGCAATACAAATTCATGCAAAATGTGTTAGAGTTAAGCTGGGTTCACACTGGACGACACTGATGACATCCACACATCCATCATGTGTGGATGTATCATACATGAGAAGGCCTTATCCGGCTTTAATTGTATTCCCCACAGTAACTGTGTTTACAGTCTTTCATTTTGTGATATAAAGTGATGGTGGGCTACCCACATACAATCAGGTAACTTCTATTTTGAGACAACTGCCATGCAATTGCCGCATTTGCAAAGTGGAGATGGCTTTGCTAGTTGTTTGTTGTTACTGAAAAGCAGCAGATTACTGAATCTTCCTTCAACTTCCTTAATGTTGTATTCACTATCAACAATCTCCACTGGCATCAAAAACTTGTAGGAGAAAGCAGCCCACACAAGCAGCCCACGCCGACCAATCACAGTTCTCCACATGGTTATCAGTAGCGACCACAGCCCCATGACTGTAAGTGCTCATTTCAGCTTTTCATCCAAGTATTTACAAGAATATAATATAAAACAAAATACATTTTGAGTTTGCAGATGCAAAAAAATAAGAGTTTGTAAGAGAGTATTACAGTATCTCAATTTGGCTGAATGTGCCAATATATTTCAATATATTGATCGCTGACTGTGGTATTAACCATGCATGTTAATGAAAGCAGAATTTAATTCTGCAATGTTTAGAAGTAAGTTTCCTGAATTTGAGTGCAAGTTAAATGTAAAGCCAAAAATATTTTCCACACGTTTATCACAGAATATACTGTTAGCAATACTTTTGTGTACTGTGGTTAATATTCTGCAGGGCTTTTCCCTAGTCACATCATTGTAATACCTTCATTGGTGAAATACTTTGGGTGAGTTTGCACAAAAGCAGAATTATCACTGCTGAAAGAAAATAGTAAAAGTGGAATTTACAAGACATTTCCTCTGCACTCAAACTCAGCAGTCTGCACACGGTGGCTTCTTCCAGCTTCCAACTGTCACTGAGAGTACAGGCACAAATCTGGAGTGGGTGCTCGCTAGTGCCAGTGCAGCACTGGTGTGAGGATTTTCACCACAAAAGGAGGTGTCCAGCTTTTAAACAACCTCTTCTGATACAAACACTGAGACAACAACAAACTGTTCATGTAGCTTTATGTTCATGTGTGGCTGCTGGAGATCAATGACCAAAAACAAGCGTGGTGAGATCAAGTGTGAGCTTGTTTGTGTGTGCGTCTAGGAGGAAAGGGCCAAAGGAAATATAGTATTCTACTCACGAGAGGAGAGAGGGGAAAAGAGAGCTCTCTCTCTCTGTGTGTGTGTGTGTGTGTGTGTGTGTGTGTGTGTGTATTTCCTTCCTTCCCCTCTCACACTCCTCCCTCTGCCTTAATGCTGACACAGGTCCTGCACAAGGAGCAACACGCAGGCTCAAAGCATTGGCCTTAAATGTAAACAAATCACCTTACAATCTCAGCTCCTTCATTTATGAATCAGTTATTCATTAAACCATAAATCATTTATGAATTACAAATGAGGCAAAGTAAGGTTTCATGACAAAAGGTGATATCAGCAAAGAAACACAAAAATGTGGGTAACGAGACGTATATAGATCGAGCATGCCTTCACATTCCAGTCTGGCCATTAATGAAGGCGCTCACTGACCTGACCTGAAGACACACACATGCATCCCGTTACACAGAAAGGCAGCAGACAGACACACAGATGGATTGACAGGCCAATCAATTGATGACTTTTGTTCATTCCAGACTTCCAATCAGTCGGGGTAAACAGCCGCCAACACTCTAAGGATCTTCTCATTGTGCAGTGTGTGTGACACTGAAAAAGCTAACAGGTTAAGTGGATGCTGTCAGTGCCTCAGCGTGAACAAGGTGACCCTGCGTGACCACTGGCCTTGTCTTAAACCTGTGATGCCCATCACCTCCTGTCTGTCTGGCTGGAGGGATCAACTACACTCTCTTTCTCTCTGTCTCATTTCATCAGTAACTATTAGTTTCGGCCTCTTTTCCCAAAGCTTATCAGATCTGTTTTCATTTTTCTTATTTCCTTTTTCCTTTTCTCTTTAATTTCACCCTCTCCTCTCCTGCTTTCCAGCCCTCTTTTCTTGGGTCATTACATCACAACATCAAAATTCAACCTTCTCTCCATCCCTTCTCGTTCTCCTTTACTTCACCTTGAGTTGAACAATAAAATCAATACTGATTGATATGACTGATGATGGTCCCAGTCAACAGTAAGCAATAATGGACAGCATGGCCTCTCAAGACAGGAAACATGAAGTAAGGTTTTTAATTCATAATGGCCCTGGGATTGTCCAGGTTTGATTAAACTTCTAACAAGGCTTCACTTTAACTTGAAATTAGAGAGGTAGAAATAAAATAAAACTCTTCAGCTTAAGCATACCCTATGTGTCTAAATGCTAAAAACTGCTCCCTATGTATTATAATTGGTTTCAGCGTGCTTTCTATCAGATGGGATTTTCACGCAACAGGGGGCTAGAGGGGAAGGAGATGAGGGCAGAAAGCAGGAGTGAATCCCAATGAGTTGATGATATATGCTTGAGCTGTGCACTGCAATCATTTCATCTAAAGCCCTCTGTAGATAATACACACTGAATGCTAGACACACCATTGCACTCTTTACTAAACTCTTGAAGACTTTAACTCCAGAAGCAGCCTTAAAAAAGCTGTGTTTCACATGACACAGCACATTTCACAAGATTTTTATGAACGAGGGAGTGGGAACAAGGCAGGAAGGAGTGAATGAATGAATGAATGAATGAAGGAGGAAGGAGAATTCCACCAACCCACTTACAATATCAGTCTACTATGTCGTTGACCTTCAAGTGCCTTGTGTTTAAACTGTTCACAGCGGTCACACTAGGTGGGGACAGACGTATCAGAGCGAGAGATGCAGAATTAGGACTGAGCGAAAAAGCCACCAAGAATCCCAATCACGAAATCCTCCTGGGAATGCAACAAAGGGAATCTGCTTGCGTTGACTGCATGTGTGTGTGTGTGTGTGTGTGTGTGTGTGTGTGTGTGTGTGTGTGCGTGTGTGGCCTTTTGACATCTGACTCGGTTTGACCTTTACTCTGACAAGCTCCCGTCACAGGAGTGTCTGTGTGGGCTTACCGTTCACAAACAACGTGGGAGAGTGCATGAACAACTATGTACGTGTGCACCACTAATGTAATTCTCAGACTCAGAGCTTCATACAGAGAGCATTATGAGTAAAAAGCGTATGAGAAGCTAATGAACTTTGCTGACGAATGTAACAAGTGACAGAATATTTTCTGTAGGTGGCCAATGACAGCTGAGAATTTACTCCTCTCATCCTTCTTTCTTCTTACTTCCTCCCTCCCTCTCCTTCATGCTGATCTCATTGTGGTTTTAGTTCAAATAAATTCCCTCTTTTTTGGTTAAATATTTCACAAATTTTACATTACTAAGCCTGAGTAAGTCATACTAAAAAGCATTATTTCCTTGAATGTATAACTTGACAAAAAAAACTGCTAACACCTGCCTGTTACCTTGGTTTTATAGGAGGGTTTAGCTTAGTTTGAGGTTTAGCTCTAGCTTTAGCTCTAACTTTATCTCTAGCTTTAGCTCTAGCAGTAGCTTAGTCTGTTTTTCTCTGAGCTTAGCGTCAGAAAAAAAAAAAAGAATAGGGAGGATTTGTAAGACAACAGAAAAGATAAGAGAATGAAAGGAAACAGGAGACAGAAAAATAAAACAGAGATATAGCTAGAGAGAAGAAGTAGCAACAGGAAGAGATGCTAAGTTTAGAGTCAGGGACGAAGCAGACAAACTATGGTAAACAGTTAAACCACATTTCTGACAAAACCAAAGAGTGATATAAATAGGACGGCAGGTTTTCAAATGCCGCATCTTTCCGTTATGTGCTCAAGCTACGGCCAGCAAAGAGCTAGGGCTTATCAGACAAAACTGAAAGAGGCGCTAAAAGCATTTCTGATGCCTTGCTCCATTCCCATGGTACCACTCAACTCCACCAGGCCCCATCAACTACACTTAGAAGAAAGGGATGAGGGCTAGAAAAGACTGAAGAAGAAACAGAGAGAGAATGGGATGCAGGGATGAGAAAGAGGAAAGACTGTTCTCTTGTCTTTGGATAACCACTTCATATTCCCTGGTGGGAGACAACAATGCAGCCTCAACCCAAACACATAATCTACTGTAGTCCACATGTATTCTCACAGGCAAAGCCCGGTTCAGACAGTTTAGTGGTTACACTCTTCCTGGCCTAATCCCAAGGCATTTCCCTGATGAAAATATGCAGCGATAAGCCTGACCATCCCTACAAACAAGACATCTTTGACCACTTTTCCTGCATAAAAGCTACACATCACCATATGGAGTATCTACGGCAACATCATGCGTGACGTTGATGTATTATGTAAAACCAGAAGGTTTCAGTACCTGTAAGTTGCCTTAGCTACACTGCAACTACACAGGGCAGTAAGAATTTCTGAATGGAACAAAGCACATAATCACTCTATTAAAAATAAATGATCAACCAAGTTATGGTGGAGATCCAGTAACAAAATGCATACATTTTTATGAAGTGGACAATGTGACTATTGTTTAGGTCATCATCTGCTTACAAAATCACAAGACAAGATGCTTCAGGCTTACAATATGAGATAAACAATTTCCTGGAGGAAATCCTGATCAACACTTCATCTGAAATCTAAAACCAGTAGACGAGCAACTACGAAATTCAACTGAACTGAACTGAAGAACGAATTTAAGCTTGACGGCCAAAAACGTTGGCAGCGGTTGCACTTCTCACACTCATCAGTTATTATCAGAGTTAGTGTGAAGCAGCAGTTTCACCTGGCAAGTAAAATTCAGGAGAATTACAAACCAGACCACAGATATACTGAGCCTCTATCCCCACCCACCACACAACAGTATGTAGTGAAATCAAGGTGCTAGCTGTATTTCCCAGCCTGCTTTGATTAGTCTGTTACACGGGACTCCCATTCATCAACCCACGCACACGCATAGTTCACCACTAGTCAACTGCAAATGTTGGCACTAAAACAGAAAACTACAATAGAGTAATAAATCTGCGACCACTGAAAACTACTGGAGTGAGAAATGTTTGAATAAAGATTCTGTTAAGCTCCTGTTGACTAAAAACAAAGAAAAAGTATAGTTTTGGTGAGCAGGCAAGCAAACTGATCTGCCAGCCAAGCAGGTGGTACAGTAGATGGACACTGGGTGGCCTTATGAGCGACATAATGCTCATTAATGCTTACTAACCAAGCTAATCAAATTAGACACCACTCCTCTCTCCCTCGCTGCAAATGGACCCTGATCCATGCAGTCGGATGCACCGCTGGGAGCCAGGCCCTCCCTTTTGTGCCGACACCCTAATGAGTTTCATGTGAGGGGCATTAAAACGGCTGCAGTGAAACTGACTGGAGCTGGCAGAGGGGCACTCCCTGAACCAGTCACAACAGACATACACACTGAAATGTAACGTAAAGCCAAGTGGAGTTTTGTTTAGTATTTAAATACAGTGCCATTTAATCATTATTTCCATTTCTATGGACATTATAGAAATGATATCATCAACATTAAGGTTTTCTTTACCATAATATCTAGATACAAATGTGCACTTTAAGAATATATTTGGCATTGCTGAGCCTATGCTAAATTGTTTGAAAAAACACAGTTATGATGGACTAAATAGGCTTGTTTGTGATTTCTTTAAATGAAAATCCCACACTCTGGTGGTAACTTCATCATGCAGCGGGTAATTTCAGCCAAGCAGTTTTATGACTTTTCCCCAAACAAATAACCAGAGAGTTGGAACAATTCCACATCAGCCTAATTAGCCACACTACCATTTTATATTGCATCTTACAAGCAACATACACAGATGTAGCATAACAGCAATGAGACAGTGAGAAATAACATCTTCGTGATGCAAGACAGATGGATCATATGGACCAAAGTGACTTTAAAAAATAAAGGTATCTTGAAACAAGGCTAGTGTGCATTTGTCACACCAGAAAACAGAATTTATTGATGAATGGAAAATGGAGAGACAAATTTGCCATTCTTGACTTCATATCAAGGTTTGGCCCTGAGGATGGTGCCAGAGGAAGGCCCATGTTGTTACCTAAATCGAAAGATTTTATCTTCAGTACATTAATCTTAAAGTACAGCTGTGTCTGACAGAAATTCAGTATTTAGTTTTAGAGGTAAAAACTTTCATAAACTGAAGTATTGAACAAGATGTGGCCTGTTGGTGGTGCTAGCTGTGAAGACAGGGGATCACCATCTGGTTTCATCCTCTAGTGACCATACATGTCAGACAGTGTCTACGTTACATGCTTTTATGTGTTTTTAGGAGAACTGCATCTGAAGGCAGTGCACATTCACTTAAACACTCAGCTTGCAGGTTGTCACTTGGATATTACTGTACATGCAAACACACACACACAGACAAACACAACACACACATCACCTGACCAGTTGCTCATAACAACTACACTGTCTTATATAAGAGTCTCTATCATAACACACACCACGTGCATACACGGACACACCCTGGTGAGGATACTTTTAACTCTGCTAAAATGAAATGTTGTTGTGACTTTAATGAAGATAAGAGTCATGCTGTTTGCACTTAGCAGGCAACCTTTGATGTATCTGATTTAACTGAAGCAAAACATTCTAACAGAAAGACCATGATGCAGCAAGAAATACAAAATACTGAGGCATTTCTTAATCTCCAACTGTTTTGTGAAAATAATAAGACTGCTCTGTGGGGCATCATATCTGAATGTCTCCCTCTCTCCATCTCATTGCTGTTTGTCGGCATTTGTTCCAACTGTATTTGTCGTGCAGGCCAGCGTGCCACAGGCCACAGTTGCGTAATGACACACAGAGACAGGGAGCTAACTTACAGACACTGCAGTCATTCAGCAAATGAGCCTGAATCAACAGTCCGCAGCGATTACAGATTGGAAATAAAAAAGAGTTAAAGCACAATAAGCTCTGCTGCAGAGTGCAGTGGTGGACCAAAGCACATTAATATAGTCAGGTGACTGGAGTACAGGCTAATGGTCAATGGACACACAGTGACGCAACCACTAAATCTTTTCCTCCTCACTGCATCTGGGTGTAAACACCATCACATGGTAGAGAGGGGGAGAAAGGACCAAGGGCAAATCATGAAACACAACATAATAAAAAAGGGAATAAAAGAAGAAAATACAAATACAGGAGGAAAAATTACAGGGTCAAATGGAGAGATAGCACAGATGCAAATAAAGAACATACATTCAAAACATGGACAAATGGAGGGACACAGACACACTCACGCAGACTGCAATCCAATCTCCAAAGGGTCACAAAATAGCTCTGTATGACTATTGCCCCATAAGCTTCTTATTATTTTGTTGTGATTTCCATTTTCACTGTCAGTCAGTTTCCAGAAAACAGGAAGGCTGGTGAGTCTGTGCTGCTGACCCTGACAGTCCCAGCACAAAGGGGGGGCTTGTTAGAGAGCTGGGCTTGTCTTCTGTTCACTCTTACAGCCATCTGAATGTGTGTCTGGTTCTCTTTCACCCTTCATTATTTCCCCATTTAACATTTTTGAATATGGTTGTGAATGTGATGCATGCAACCACTTCTCAAGAAAACTAAGGGCTATTTTGGGGGTCATTGTGGAGATCGACAGTCTGAACCTTTTCAAGGCCCTGCATGCACTCTGCTGAAGTGTCCCTGAGCAAAGACGCTGAATCACTGCCAGCTTGCAGAGCCACTGATCCTGACCTCTGCCTTCTCTGGATAAGGGCAAATGAAAAGACAAATACCCTGCATGCATCAATCCCTCCAGCGGGAAGCGCATTTGACTTAACTGTCCCTTTAAGTTTGAAAGCTGCTACGTGTCTAGGTGAACCAACAGCCCGGTGTTTCTGCCCAGTCTGCGCACTTGTTGTTGGCGTTCAGCAGAACAAGTCTGGCACCTGCTTGCTTCGCCAGCATCACCATTTATCAAACCACAATAAAGGCAAAAGGCAGCCTTTTGGCACCGCGCCTCGAGTGCGTAAAACAGCAGTTTAGAGCAGAGGTTGACGGCGCGGACACATATGCAGGTTTAACTTTGGGTTAAATGGTGTTTTGCGCCAAACACTTATCACACATCATGTTGGGGATACTCTTTCGGCTGTGCACATGGTTAAATGACATGGGGCAACATTGCAAACTATGCTGAAGTTGCAGATGTTGCTCCAGCCTCATGCATGTTATTGTTTTGATGGCTGTTATCATCATCATCATCATCATCATCATCATCAAGGATGCTGTGGATGATAAAGCCACCTGAAACACATTTTTATTTGCAAATAGATAGGCCATAAAACACATTGACTATACAGCCTATGAAAGTCAAGAAAGTCGCCCCCAAAAGGAAAAATCCGCTTTTTAAAATATGACTTCAGCTTTGATCATCACTAATTTTACTACTATCGCCCTCGTGAGTTTTTGCACTCACCTCCCAGCCGGCCCAGAGTCGCTGCCCAGGAGGCTCTGGAGAGCAGGCATAGCACCGGAAGCAGGATCAACATCGCAACGCCAGGACTCATCATGATTCGGCTCCTGTCCTGGTCCCGGAGGGAGGTGGAGGTCCGTCCGATCTAATTTCAACACCAAAGTCCCGGACTCGTGGTTTCAGCTGCGATGCATCCTGATCTGAATCCGGGCTTCACGGGTTTCTCTGAGTTCAAAAGGGCGCAGAGCTCGGTCCAAGGCTGCGATAAATAAGTTGGGGGTTATTTCTAAATAAAACAAATGCTTCCTAAATTATTTGATCCTGTTATTCTGATACAGTTTTACTGCTTTCCCCGTAGCTATAATTTGCACAAAGCGCACAGAAGTGCACGCATCCGCTCCGCGCAAACGTGCGGGTTGTATTATCCACTAAAGGAAAGCGACATGCTGAGAACCAGAAGATAAATGATTGTAGTTATATTTGTGTTATATTCCAGTCACAAACTGTGTGTCAAAGTAATCCAAAGTACCGTCCTGTCGTGCAGGAATAATGTCCAGTGTCCTGGGTTATAATAAGCTGAAGCCTGCTCTTATCGCCGCACTGTGCCCCGGTGTCGCCGAGCCCGTCCCGCTGGTACAAAAAAAACACCGCTCGTCTTCAGTTTAAAATTATCAGAGGAAATTAAAGCAAGAAAATCCCATTTAGGTCCGTGAAGAAAAACAAAATTTCGAGCGCGCGCTGTGTCGCTGGAGCTCGTGCTCTGGTACGGGTGCACAGTAATATGGAGGCTAGTGACCGGCTCCAGGATGTGCTGCTGTAAAGCGCTCGAGCGCTGACTGAGTAGGCTAGAAGCCAACAGCCTCGCGCCCCGCCCTCCGGAAAAGGCAGCGCGAGGGGGCACAACAGGTAAGAGGATGACGTCACGGTCGACAGGTGCAGACCTCTTTTTCTTCAGTCTAGTGATTCATATCAAACTTCTGAGGAAACCGAGGTTGTTTTTTGTGAGGTTCTTTACAATTAAGGATTAATTTCATGTGTGGAAATGGCAGGCAGGGGGGTCAGGGAGAACTGAATGTCCCTTCCTCTGAATATTGTTGAAATGTTGGAAACCATTGACAAACTCCATCTGAGGGGAGGAAAGGATATAAACGTTCATATTGCTATTGGATATTTCATCTTCTTCCAGAGATTATAAATGAAAAGTACAGTAGCTACATTTTAATGTCTGTTTCAGATTTTTAACAATTAACAATTTAACAGTTTATTCATTAGCCATTCAAAATATCCAATTAGAGAATGTACATTTGACCAGGACTGTTCTCTGTGCTCCCTTTAACTCTGCTCCTGTGGTCTGGCTTCCTTAATCCACCTGTCAGTCATCTGACATCATGGGGGGTGCAGAGCGTCTAAAGTAAAGATGATTAAACAGAAGATGCGAGGCCAATGGTCTGCAGGCCTTAACCACACTAATAATCCACAGAGAGGCTGTTTTCTGCCATGTGCTGTGAATTAGTCTTGACATTTACTTCTTCAGTGCTTCAAAAATATAAATCCATGTGATTTAAGGTAGTGGTGACATACAGTTATTTGAAAAACAAGTTTAGAAATTGCTCAAGCCTGTGTTAATAATCTAATATGTTTTGATTAATTGTGCAGCTGCCATAACTGCAATACTAGAAACACTCTAATTCCCACTCCCTCTCTCTTTCTCCAAGGAGGAGAGCAGGACGGCTGGCAGTGCTGGCCGGCCGATTTCATGGGGCGGGGGTGCAGACATGTTCCCCCGATTCTGGGACAAAAGGGAGGGGTCACAGAGGGGCCTGGATTAAAGGATTTGGTAGACGAGGAGGGGGAAGGAGGAGGAGGACAGGGGTCAGAGGTGAGGGAGCGATGATAAAGAAAAGCCAAATGGAGCAAAGAAGTTATCGGCGCCGTCTCTAATCGAGCCTGATTAAGCTCACACTGTGCGTGTCTCATCTTTACGCAGCCAATGACTTTTGAAAGACTAAACATCACTCAGTATCACAATGAATGTCTTCATCAGTGACAGTTGTAGCAGCCGTTGGAGATGAGGGCACTTTAGAAAACCCCACCAGGCCTTCACCCCTGACTTTTAGGTGGCTGGTATATTTATCAATGTCAGTGTGGAGATGTGATCCACGTCTGTCTGGGTGAGTTACTGTTTAGACTGACTGCAGTGCATTTGGGATGAAGCAAATAAGAAGGGTGTTGACACTTTGATTCAGAAAATATGACTATCTATCAAATGTCTCTGAGCTGAACTCAACTGCTGCCCCCTTCTGGACAGGTGAAGCAAGTGCTAGAAAAGACAATGCACTGAAAAGCCAGGACAGTAAATGGGGACTGATAAGCAGACACAAAGACAATGTGAGATGCACAGACAAAGTCAGACTGATTGAAGCCTTCAAACACTCCACTCCACACACACTGGTTCAAATTGAAACACTACATTTGCATAAACTGGGCACACAGATTGGCATAAATTAACCAGATGCACCAACCAGAGAGGAGTATGGCCTTAAAGGGATTGCCACGGCTGCTTATCTGTCCCCACACATTAATATTCAGACCCTGATGTAAGGAAGCTGCAATCCGTGACCCTGCACTACTTCGGTTAATGTGTGTGTCAGTGTGCATGCCTGTCTATACATTGTCACAGGTCTGTATAAATGTGTCTTTTTGATTGTACATGCTTGCATGTATGTGTGCACATATTTGTTGGGGGTTTTTTACAAATTTTGAGCACATGCATGCATGTGTGTCAGCCAAGACCAGACACTGGGTCAGGCCAAAGGTTTTGTATGTGTGTATTTGTGCATGTGTGTCTGCATGAGTGTGTATGTGTGTGTGTGACTAATGGCTGGGGACCACTGGTTGAGCTGGAGGGATTGTTATGGGCGAAGAGTACAACAGAAAAGAAAATCAGACAGGGGAAAGAGATGGGGAGAGACAGATGAGCCACCACCTCCAGCAAATGTAATTATATGGCTCAGAATCACTGATCAGCTTTAGGCCAGGCAAACACACACACACACACACACACACACACGTGCATGTGGCATTGACCTTGTCCTTGGACGTAAGGGCAAACAGGGGAGCAGCGACTTTGTTCAAAAAGGTGAAAATATAGTTGTGAAGTCTGTCCTGGCATTAAATCTAGCAAATGTGTGACTGATATATTCGCTGGGTAAGTAATGCATGCAGTCATGGTTTTTAATTCTGTTCTCCCACTTAATCACTAACAGCCTGTGTAAGTGTGTGTGTGTGGGTGTGTGGGTGTGTGTGTG